>JAPVLO010001399.1:0-93985 GCA_027257055.1 Cephalopachus bancanus | reverse complement strand
GCTGGGATTACAGGCTGAGCCACCGAGCCGGCCAACTTCTACTTTTTTTTAAGGAATATGCTTTAATTGTTCTCTGGACAATATTGAAATTGCAAAAGTTTTTTGGAAGACACTTGTAGTTGATGCCTTGATGGGACACCTAAAAAACCCATTAGAACTGAAAAATTTATTTTCCCCAGTGCCTGGGAGTGTTGCTATTTGACAATCCTCTGCTACAGTCCTTTAAGGGAATTTCCCCAAGCTATAAAAAGTTGCCTTCCTCCCTTCTCCACGGGGATCTTACATCTCATACTGACTTATTCAAACTTAAAAAGTACATTTGTTAGTTTTTTTAAAGGCCTATTATTCTTGGTCAATTGAGGGAAAATATTGAAGAGTCATTTCGGTTAGAGGGTTTCCCTTTTGGGGAATCTGCCTGGGGAAAGGGGTGGCACAACTCATCAACAAGGGTACCTGCATAATGAACATTTGTATGCCTAACCCTGAATTGTACCCCACATCTTTACATTAAAAATTTAAAAGTTAAAAACAACAACAAAAAAAGATTCTATTGGGTCAGCTAAAGCTTTTGTTGGGATGTCATCAGATCTAACTCCCTCGGGCAAATCCTGCTTTTTTTCCTTCTTCACAGGTGTTAATTCAAAGGGTCGGGAAACCCCAAACTACTACACATTTATCTTAAAAGTTATTTGGGGAAAGATTAACCAGAAAGTCTTTATGTTCCTAAGGTCCAAAATTTTGCATAAAATATCTATAATAGTATGAATATATTATATTATTTTAAAATTTCCATTGTATATATGTAATTTTTAAAACATGCTGCTTTGATATAAAAGTTTTATTATTACACTTGAGCAAATTAACATCCATCTTCTCACAGTAAATGTGTGTGTGTATGTGTGTGTATTTGTGTGTGTGGTAAGAGCACTTGAAATCTACTGTCTTAGCAAATTTTCAGTATAGAAAATAATATTATTAACTACACTCATCATGCTGTATGTTAGACCTCCAATAACCTGTTTTTAACTATTTGACTTTTTTAAAAATCCCCATATCAGTTTATGTGTAGTTTTCTTTTTATGTTTGGGTTATATATTAGCATAGTATCTTCCAGTTCATTTGTGTTGTAACAATGGCAAGATTTTCTTTTTCTAAGAGTGAATAATAGTCTATTGTTTAATATACTACAATTTATTTATCCATTTCCCTCAACAACATTTTAGTTGTTTCCATATTTTGGTTATTGTGAATAATGCTCCAGTAAGCATGAGAGTACAAATAGCTCTTCAATATATGGATTTGTTTTTTTTTTTGGATATATACTTGACAATGAGGTTGCTGAATCACATGGTAGTTCAGTTTTAATGTTTTGAGGAATATTCAATTTTTTTTGTAATGGCTGTATAATTGACATTTTCACCAAAAGTGTACAAAGATTTAATTTTCTTCACACTCTTGCAAACACTTTTTTTTTTCTTTTCTTCTTGAAAATGTCATTCAAAAATTTACTATATTTTATTAATCTTTTATCTTAAAAGTAGTACCAAGATGCTTGAATTCATTTAATATTCAAAATATCCCTGTAAGATGCTAGAGAAGGTATTATCAATATCAATTTCATTTTGTACATAAGTAAAAAAACTTGCTCATGATTATGCAGAAAAGAGGCAGATCTGTGACTCAAACTCTGTGTTTATGAATCACTTTAAAAGCAAACTCTCGATATAAATACAATCCATTATATTATAACAGCACATATAATTCTATATTAAATGAAAGTAGTTAATTAAGAATACATTGGGAAAATTTCTAAATAATGCCATTTAAATAATGATAATATTTAAATACTTAAGCTGGTGAAAGTCCTCAAAATACATAAATATTTAAGCTATGGAAGCTCTGGTGAGGACATACTAGTAGATTCTGGGGTCATGTTCAATGCAGGGGCTGACTCTAATCTACATGCCTGTCTAGAATATTTAGAACTGCACTTCCTTTTTGAGAGCAACAGAATTCAGAAAGTCACCCTCAGACTTTGTTTCACCAGTCAAGTCGCACCAGGGAGATGTCAAATATTCAAGTTAAGCAAGATCTTTATTACTTATATCTGATGCCTTTGGGAAACTTTATTCTTTCTAGATAGTTTCTTGATTAGAGCAGGACATCAATTTAAAGAAGCCATGATCATATTTTTTAAAGGGCAAATTGCCTATTCCAATTGCAAAAAAAGTCTCAGGAACATTTTCTACAAGAAAGCTCAAATTGCATTGTCACACATTTTGAATATCAAGTTATTTTTTAAAATTTTCTATCTGTTTTAATATATATTATTTAATACATGTGTACATTTCCAATTATGAATATATATATTTATATATATGCTTGTAAATATCTAGGTATTTGAAGACCATTTGTCCACTAAAACAAATTTGTTTAAAAAAAACAACTCATTGCTTTGCTTTCTACTCTGGATAGTAATTCTGATGATAATGACTAGGGAATTGTCCTCATTATAGTCTGAGTAGTAACAATTTATAAATAAACAATACAATGAGCTACAAAAAAAAAAAATCAGCAACAATAGAAGTGTATACTTATGTTTTGCTTAATACATGAAGAGGGACCAAAAAAAAACCCGGGAAAAATTTATTAAAAATTGTGTATTTATTCTTACTGTTTAAACTTCAGTCACCTTCAAAGTATTCCTTGTTTGATGCAATACACCTATTTCTTTTTCTTTTTCTTTTTCTTTTTTTTGAGTTGGAGTCTCACTCTGTTGCTCAGACTGGAGTGCAGTGGCCGCACCCAGCCCCCGCAGCCTCGCCTGCTGGCTTGGCTATCTTCCGCCTCAGCCTTCCGAGTAGCTGGAACTACAGGCGTGCGCTACCACACCCGGGTAATTTTTTTATTTTTTTGTAGAGATGAGGTCTCGCCAAGTTGCCCAGGCGGGTCTCGAACCCGCGGGCTCAAGGCAATCCACACACCTCAGCCCCCCAAAAGGTGTGGGATTACAGGCTGAGCACCGAGCCCGGCTAATACACCTATTTCACTGCACAAAACAGTTGGAGGCAAAGTTCATTGCATGAAGCCTACGTGTGCAACTAATCCTGTTTTTATCCCACATATCTATACTTAAAAAAGTAGTTTTTTCAGCCAGTTCGGTGGCTCAGCCTGTAACCCCGCCCCTTTGGGAGGCTGAGTGAGGGATTGCCTGAGCCCGGGGGTTCGAGACCCGCCTGGCAGGCGAGATCTCATCTCTACAATAAATCAAAAATGAGTCGGGCATGGTAGCGCACGCCTGTAATTCCGGCTACTCGGAAGGCTGAGGCGGAAGGATCGTCGGAGCCCAGCAGGTCGAGGTTGCGGTGGCCGAGAGCAGCCACTGCACTCCAGTCTGGACGACAGAGTGAGACTCCAACTAAAAAAAAAAAAAAAGTTTGTCATGTACCTATCCATAATTTTTTAAATACTCTCCCGTTTGTAATTCTTTTTTACACAGTATTTCCCTAGTGAAAAAAAACTAGTAGACGATTTTTTTTCTTTCCCTGGAAAATTCCTTTCTCAAGTTTTTTGTTCTCTTGTCCAATGCCTGACTCACTGTTCTGTGACTTGCTGCACAGTGATTATGCTGAAGCTTCCTTTAAATCATTTTCTTGCATGCATTTCTTATTTCCTATATTACATACATTCTTTGTTTTTTTAAAATATTTTATTTTGAGAGAAAAGTTGCATAGAAGTTAAATTTTTGGTAACCTACCCTTGTATTTGAATCTGAACTTGGTTTTGTATAAAATTCTATATGAAACATTATTTCCCTTTAGAATTTTGAAGGTATTGTTCTATTATTTTCTATATTGCAGTGTTACTTTTATATTTGTACTAAAAATCTAGCCCATGTGATTCCCTAAATTCATCCAAACCATAACTTTACTAATTGGCCTAAGGTAATACATGGCTACTATTTTTATTTTTTCCTCTTTATTTCATTTATGATTCTTAATGACTACCCTTCTCCAGGCATTATCTTTAAAAACCTGTAGTATATATTCTAAGATATTTTAAACATTATAGATTACATTTTTCTGAGAAGAAACCACCTTTCCACCAAAGGAAAATGTTCCTAAAATGAAATAAAATGAATAATGTATTCTATAATTTAAGTTCTGTGGGGGGCCAGCCCCTGCAGAGAGATTTAGAGGGTCTCTTGGAAGGTGTGGCAGTGTCAGCGATTATTTTGGAGAAATAAAGAGGGGAAAGAAAAAGACGGGACTTTTGTTCAGGTGACCAGAAGCCATTTAATGGGTGTAATCTCAGGGCTTTTATCCCCAAACTCTGTAAAGTCATCATCACAGGAAACAAAGGTAGTATTGTCCTTTATATGAACGGTCTAGGTATACAAAGGACACCCCCCCCACTCTCAAGTTAATGTTTTTTTATATGTAAGGAAGAACATGAGGAAGAACAACTACAAATTGTCTTTTTATATCTTATGTTAATTTAAATTTTTCCCCAAAACCCAGTTTTTATGTGCCTTAATTGTATTAAACTATATCATCTTGAATTAACATCACTCAATGTCTAAACCCAAAACCACCATAGTGAATTATTAACTTCTATTATTATGTACTAATTTAAACTAGTTTTTTATTAAAACAATTATTGTTATGGTTATATTCTTCTAGCACCAGTTGGCCAAATTTTAAAATTTTTGCTGTTCCCTCCTAAATAAAACTGAACTAACCATATTTCCCATAATAAAATGGTTATTTAAATTTTTTTAAACTTATAAACTATATTCTAAAACCTATAACTATAAACTTTTAAAGGTCGCATCAAGAGAACCTGTGACCTGCACTAAGGCTCCTCAATGTGACTCAAAGCCAAACTTAAATTGTGATAAAGCAAAAAACCATAAGCTGTGGGGAATGGGAACAATAGACCCCAGGTTAACTGTGTTTGTTCTGGTCTCAGAGTTTTCTGTTAGAGCCAGCTGGAGCTTTTTTGGTAGTTTGTGTCAAGGGAAAAAGGAGGGAGGGAATGAGTCAATAGCTCCCACACATCCTAGTGGTCTCGGGTCAACCCCTTCCTGATCCCTAACACTCAGTCTCATTATCTGTCAAATTTTAAAATTTTAGAGTTTTTGGCTACTGAGGGTGTTTGACCAATGCCTATGAGTCTTGAAGGAGTTATTTGAGTAGACCAGGAAGCAGGACAATTTTTTCGGCAATATAGGAAATATTGGCTCCTGTGTCCAACAACCCTTTAATTTTAGCCCCTTTGTATATGTAAGTATTTTAAGGTCTAGAGTTAGTAACCTCCTAAACCCAAAAAGCAATATTGTTAGAACCAAATCCAGAGTCACCTCTAGGCAGGTCACTTATAGTGTTATCTGTTTTATGATAAGGCAGGAGTAGCAACTGGGTTATTTTTTGACCTTTGTTAAACTGCACAGTTTTGTTAGGGGGAGTGACAAGCACTTGGATTTTTTTTGTGTGTAATCCAAATCCACCACTTCAGGAATAATGGAGACTCCTTGTAAAGACAAGGAACTTTTGTCTAATATTATATCCACTATTTCTTTTGGGTGAGGGCCCTTTATTTCCGTAGGAATTGGGATTACCGGAATGTCCGGAGTTAATATTGTAGTGGTGGAGGAACACAAGTCCAGTCTTGTACTCCCAGGGGTGGCTCGGATAAGTTTTGTGATGGAGAAGAAGGAACGAGTGGGTTTATGGTGGAAGCTGTGCCCTTAATGTCAGGGGGGTCCGAGGCTGGCCCCTCTGGAAGTTTTTCTGAGTCAGGATGACTTGTTGTTGATTTAAAGGAGTACCATTTTTATGAAATCTAGATAGGCATTTTTTAGTCCAATGAAAGTCTTTTTGACATTTGGGACATAAAGTTTTTGGTCGAGTAGACCCAGTAAATGGCGACGGTGTGTCATGTAAGCCGGCCATACCTTGCTTAGCTGAATAATCTCTGTTACTGTATCTGACTTGACCACAGTTAAAGTAAGACTTTAATGAGATTTTTTTGTTTATTATTTATAAATTTTTATTTATGTTATTTATAGATTATTTATGTATTTTTATATTATTTATAATATTTATATATTGTTTATATATAGCTTATATTGTTTATACATTGTTTATACTTATATTATTTATATTACTTATATTACTTACACATTACTAATATACTTTTGTTTATATTTTTAATATTATTTATATATTGTTTATATTGCTTATATATATTGTTTATATTATTTATATTATTTATATCACTTATATATTACATATATATTTTTGTTTATTATTATTCGAGCTCTCTGTATTTTTATAAGAAAAAGAAAAGTGTAACTAAATCCAGGTTTTATTTCAGTATTTTTAACCTTTAAAAGAAAACCTTAGAAAGAGGTGTAGTAAGAATGGCAAAAAGGAAGGTCTTTTTATCATCATCATCATCATTGTCTGATATAATAAATTTATATTGTCGGTCTTTTTTATCAGTCTTATTGAAGCCTGACAAGTGTTATTAGCTTTTTTAACAGCCAATTGTTTAACTAAAATTTTTGTTGTCTCTTTGCTAGTAATTACCCATTTGACAGTGGTGGTTAGTCTGGAGATGAAATTTTCATAGTTTTTATCTGTCTTTTGTTTTATCTCAGACAAAGAAGGAGTTTGAGTGGAATCAGCAGGCAATTTTTTTCCAAGGCGTAGAAGCACAGTGGCTTATTTGAGTATACACTTTTCTAGGGAAAACTATTTGAGCGTTGTATGTGGCATATTGCCCAGTACCTGTCAGCATATCTTTAACAATAACAAATGTATCTGGTGGCTGATTTTGATTTTTTGTCATCTGAATTTGTACTTGATTTTCATACTCTGTTTTCCAAAGTGAATAGGCTCTTCTGGATAAGCAGCTTTTAGCCAATTGTTGTCAATTAGAAGCAGTCATCTAGTGAGAAGCGAATTGATCTTAAATAATAAGAGTATAGGGAGCCAAAGGACCATATTGTGAACTGGCCTCTTTTAATTCTCTTACCAACTTGTAAGGTAAAGGCTCCCATTGTGTTTGGCCCACTCCATCAACGTCAGTAATAGTCACTGGAAAACATTTTGATAAACTGAAATCTCCTTTTTTCTCTGCCTCTGCTCGAGCAGGCTGTGTTCCAAAAAGAAAAGGAGGGGCAGGGGTACTGCCGGGTGTGAGGTTTAGCTTTTTTACCTCTGCCTTATGGAGAGGGACCTGTGGAAGAGGTAGATTAGTGTTATCAAGGTAATTGTTATCATGGTAATTTGTGGCTTTATTTTCCAAACCTGTTGTGTCCTGTGGGGGTAATTTATATCATAATTTGGAGGCACAGAGGCAGCAGCAAAAAGGGAAAAATTTTTTTATCATCCTCGTCAGTATCAACAGCCTTTTTGGAAGGAAATTTTTCATAACTGTGTTGGGGAATCTAAAGCATCTTTGATTAGGTTTTATAAAAAAAAATTAGGTGGCACCTTTTTTTGGGCCCCTGTTGAGTATAAAAACAGTCTTAGTTCTTTCCCCCCTTTTTCCCAGATATTTAAATTTACTGTCCCCTCTTCAGGAAATCAGGGACAATGTTTCTGAATAAAATGTAGAAGACGATTAGATCATTAAAGAGACTTTAGTTTTGCATTTAGACAAAGTGACAAAGTATTTATTAAGATACTGATGAACATTTTACGTTTTTTAGATTTGCTCTGGCCCATGATTAGATTACAGCTCTGGCTTCACAAAAACTTTGCTTACCCATCCTCGCTCTGCCTGTCTCTACAGAGGGGTCTGCAGTACCCTGGGTAAGATCCTAGCCACCCTGAAATGAGAAAAAAAGCTTATCTTTCCAGGGCCCCATGTTGAATTCCAGGTGCGGGGAGCCAGCCCCTGCAGAGAGATTTAGAGGGTCCCTTGGAAGGTGTGGCAGTGTCAGCGATTATTTTGGAGAAATAAAGAGGGGAGAAAGAAAAAGACTGGACTTTTGCTCAGGTGACCAGAAGCCATTTAATGGGTATAATCTCAGGGCTTTTTTCCCCAAACTCTGTAAAGTCATCATCACAGGAAACAAAGGTAGTATGTGTCCTTTATATGAACAGGTCTAGGTATACAAAGGACACCCCCCCCCTCAAGTTAATGTTTTTTTGTATGTAAGGAAGAACACGAGGAAGAACAACTACAAATTGTCTTTTTATATCTTATGTTAACTTAATGTTTCCCAAACCAGTTTTTTATGTGCCCTTAATTGTATTATAACTATATCATCTTGAATTAACATCACTCAATGTCTAAACCCAAAACCACCATAGTGAATTATTAACTTCTATTATTATGTACTAATTTAAACTAGTTTTTATTAAAGCAATTTATTAAAACAATTGTTGTTACGGTTATATTTTCCTAGCACCAGTTGGCCTAATTTAAATTTTACTGGCCCCTACTAAATAAAACTGAACTAATCATATTTCTATAATAAAATGGTTATTTAAATTTTTTTAATCTATATAAACTATTTTCTAAAACCTATAACTATAAATTTTTAAAGATCACATCAAGAGAACCTGTGACCTGCACTAAGGCTCCTCAATGTGACTCAAAGCCAAACTTAAATTGTGATAAAGCAAAAGACCATAAGCGGTGGGGAATGGGAACAATAGACTCCTAGGTTGTTAGGTTAGCTGTGTATGTTCTGGTCTCAGAGTTTTCTGTTAGAGCCAGCTGGAGCTTTTCCTGGTAGTTTGTGTCAAATGGAAACGGAAGGAAGGAATGAGTCAATAGCTCCCAAACACATACTAGTGGTCTCAGGGTCAATGGCCCTTCCTGATCCCTAACACCCAGTGGGCCTCCATGGCCGGCTCCCAACAAAGTTCACTTTAAAAAGACATGACAAAAAGTACTAGTTCATTTAATCTGCTACACTGACTAAAACAGTTTTATTCATTCAAGGACAGGAAAAAAAAAGAACACAAAAAAGAGTACTTCAGTTCTCACTAAATGTAAATTACTGACACAATTGCAGATACTTATGCCAACATAAAGCTGAATTTAACAAGGACCTTTGAAGTTTTATATCCTCTAAACAGTGAATCTAATGACTGGTATGCACTTTATTTTAGGAAAGTTGTCCATATTAAAAAAGAGAAATATTCAGGGAGAGAAATAGTCACCTTAGTGAACTATTTGCATAATAAAAATTAATGATCAGTTTCTTGTTTATGTACAGTTCACTGATTATCGGTAAGAATATCGAATTGAAAATTCATTATCTACATTTATTAAAATTACCCTCAGAACCTATTTCATAGTGTTTGAAATGTGATAAATACTGAAAAGGCTTCCTGGCCATTAAGTAATATTTAGTTTGAAGTTTAGTGGAACTCTTTGGCACTCTTGTGTATTAGTAATTGTCTTCTATGACATATAAATTTTTTGTGGTCATGTGACTGAGCCATAGTAATCCTGAAACAATTTTCTTAAAAATTTTTATTCCATGGTAAAATATTTTTATCTGAATCATAATTTAATCAAAAGTTGAGTTAATGCAATGGAGGGGGTAATTATTATTTTAAAGATAATTTAAATGCCCACAACTTTTCCAATACAGATAAATAAAATAAACTGTAATTTTATGCATAGATATCTCAAGAAAAAATCATAAAAATGGAAAGTATGTTCTATATAAAAGTTGTATATTAATACACATGCCTTCTAATATTTTAGGTCAAGCTAAAGGATTAGGATGTTGCTCTAAGGGAGTATTTAATCATTCTAAAGCTACCTAGAAATCAATCATATTAATTATACATAAAGAATATATATGCATATATTAAAGTAAGAAGAAACATACCATAACATAAAGAAGACTATAAGATCTTTGTGGGTAAGATCTTACTTTATGCTTTATGCTCTGGAACTTCCTAGCATAGAGTTAGTCATAGCTCAGCATATACAAACCTCTGACCATTATAGTACTAGCTGTGTATTCTTCACATATGCCACTGAAGAAATTAAAATTTTAACAAAGAGTTCCAAAATTGATGCATTCATATTACCATCAATCTGAAAAAATATTTCTTTAAACTTTTCCACAGGGTATTCTCTCCATATAATCAAAGTAAGATTAATGCAATTGTTGAGAAAGTACAACAATTTTGAATTATAGGTTGCTGCAACTGTAAGTCATCATAAAGAGAATCTAGTTTTGAAACTGCCTTTGTAAATTTAATTAAAGGCTACAGGGTTAGAATCATAGTAGAGGCCTGAATTTTGTTAAGATATAGGCATAGCTAAATCATAAGATGCTTGTTATGTTTATTTTTCTTTCTCTTTGATATTTTATTCCTCCCTGTATGATTATGTGCATATATAGTCATTTCAATAGACTGTAGTCACTAATCATTAATTATCTTCATATGCTACTCCTTGGGGCTCCCTGCAAGATTAATTAACTTATTTTTTCTCTTGAAGAACAAGGGACTGTAGGTCATACAGACTTTTGATGGCATCCAAAAGTTTGCTTGGCCAAGGCAAACAACCAGCTTTGATCACCGGGGATCTCACCTCCCGTATATGTTTCTGCTGAGATATAGGCACAGTTAAACAATAACCAGTCTTTGATTCCAAAGTTAATTGCTTACTTAGGAGCCATGTAGCTGGTGGTCATAAGATTTATAACTTCCTCAACTACTCTCATAGACAGCTTTACTATTGAGAAACCTAAGACTGATCTTTGAGATATATTTCAGACATTGCATTCTGGTGCATCAAATGGCATCAACCAGACCTATGACTCATATCAAAAAACTGACTTGACTCAACTGGTCCTGTGATTACCACCCAGAAATTGACTCACAACACGAAGACTTTTTTGACACCCTTATGGCTTTATCCACAACCAAACAGCTGCACATTCCTTAGACTCCTGCCCACCAAACTATCCTTAAAATCCCTAGTGGATTTGAGAAATAACTCCTGTCCTTCTCACTCAGCTGCCCTGCGATTATTAAACCCTTTCTCTGCTGTAACATCTACTGCGTCAGTGTAATGGCTTTCTCTGTGCTGCAGGCAAAAATGACCCAGTTGGGTTCCTTTAAGCCTCACAATATTCAATGGAAATAATTTAGAAGTAGAGAATTGTCTTTCCATGTTCACCAGATTAGGTAGCTACACATTTTTTTGTGTGTATTAGTCTCAGTGGCTTATTTTTTAAAAAAATACATATATGTTTATATATCAACAAAAGTAAAATTGTTCTCTCATTTTGTTAACTATAAATAATGAGATTTCTAAGTAAGAGAAGTTGCTTGTCTTTATATTTTTGCTTGACATTTATTGATCACTTGGATGTTGTGCATCCCTATAATGGAGTAATAACATATTGACTGAATAAATTGTCTTAAGAGGGCCAAAAAATATATATTAATATCCAAGGCAGAAAATCAACTTACTTAGGGAAAATGCTTAGCCAAAGCATTGCATTCTTTACAATAAAATGATTGCTTTCCTTACAAAACCTGGGTGGCATAAATAAGAACATTGTTTATTAAAAATACAATATAAATAATTATGAAACTTCAACCATTTCTGGTCATAGTCTTTGGATATAGGCGTGAATTAACAGTGATTTATAAGAAAGATGAGTCATAGAAGATATTGTTTTTATTTTTATTTTCTTGAAGTCTACTCAAAATGTCTGGATTAAACTGCTTTTCAACTCCAGTTCACTGGGCACAAGTTAATGTTAAACTTCTAAATATTATATATATATTACTTGATATTTTATGGCTGTCAGAGTTTAATATCAATTTTTTAAATGTTAGTGGAAATTGGATAAGAAACCACATCTCAAAGGAGAATCACCAGAGTATAGAAGAAAGCTATTAATTTACTTCCCATTACCACCTGGAATCTCCTTTCACCTATCTATCATCTTTTCTGCTTAGATTATACCCATAAAAACAATTTCCTGAGTAAGGAACTGAAAAATGCCATTTTGTGATTTATATTTGAACACTAATTTGTGATTCAGACTTTAACTATGTAAAATAGTGCTTAATGTTTATGTAATTGGGTAGTTACTAGTGAAGAATTATATTAAATAAATTTTAAAGAATAAAGATCATTTGTATAAGTTTCATAAGCAATATAGTATTTACATTTTGGTTTTTGATGTTCAAGACAATAATAAACAAATCGTAGACTCCTGAGTTCACAAGTTACCTCAGACTACTACTGGTTTTCCTGCTTCACTTCTAAGCAGGATCTCATTTAACCTGCCTTGTTGTTCTTTCTTTCATATAAAAAGAAGTATTATACTTCTTTAAAAAAAAATTCATATTATGTAAAGAGTAAACAAAAACATGAAAAGACTTTCCACTATGTCCCACCTTTTATAATCCCACCACCATTAGATACACATTATTATTATTTCTTTGAGTTGGAGTCACCACCATGAGATACAAATTATTAATTTTTTTTTTGAGTTGGGAGTCTCATTCTGTCCCCTAGACTGTAGTGCAATGACACGCTCACAGCCACCACAGCCTCGACCTGCTGAGCTTAGGTGATCCTTCTCCCTTGGCCTTCCATGTAGCTAGAACTACAGGTGCACACCACCACACCCAGCTAAATTTTTTATTTATTGTAGAGACAAGGTCTCACCAAGTTGCCCAGGCCGGTCTCGAACCTCTGGACTCAGGCAATCATTTTTCCTGGGCCTCCCAAAGTGCTGGGATTACAGACTTGAGCCAGTACATCCGACCCAAGATACACATATTTTATTTTGTGTTTGTGTGTATTTCTTTAAAGGAATATTACATACATAGTTATCTGATCTGTTTTCTTTACTTATAAATACATTTGTGAATGTCTTTCTAGGTCCATAAGCAAAGATATGCTATCCTTGCTAATTCTTCCAGAATATCCAATTGCATGGATGCACTATAATTTATTTAGCCACATCCCTATTGGTAGTCATTGAAATTCTGGTGAAAATTTTTTTTCAACTTTATACAATGTTTCAGCGGGCACCCTAGTAAATATGTTTTGTGGATTTGTTTTTCTAGAAATTCTTTTTTTCCTCTGGAAATTTTTCTAAAAGGAGAATTTATTAGTCAAAGTATGCCATATATGAAAAGATGATAATACTCACACATTGTACATTGTATATACATCATCAGTATATAATATGGCCTTTTCTACATCTTCAAACAAAATGGTTGACAATGATATTTTCAAATTTTATATCTAAAAAATGGTATCTCATTCTACATAATATTACTTGATTTTGAGTAAGGTTAAATAGTTTTAACATAATAATTAACCATTTTGTCTTCTTGTTTATTGGACATTCATATCCTTTGTAATTTTTGGTGGTGTTTTGGTCATTGTATTATGGATTTGTACTGCCATATTTTCTAAATATGTTCAAAATTGCCTTTATTTTTTTCTTTTATTTTTAGTTGACACATAATAATTGTACATATTTATAAGGTATGGAGTGACAATTCAATACACGTGTGCAATGTTTAATGTTGAATCAGGGGAATTAGGATATCTAAAAATTTAATATCTAAAAATTCATTTTTTTATATTGGTCCATTCTAACTCGACTGAAACAATATCTTATTATGGTTTATTTGGAGTTTCACTCTGCTGCCCAGGCTGGAGTGCAGCGAAATGCTCATGGCCACCACAGCCTTGACCTGCTGGCCTCAGGTGAAGCTTCTGTTTCAGTCTTCCAAGTAGCTGAAACTACAGGCATGCACTATCACACCCATCCAGACTAACTTCTTTTTTTTTTTTTATTGTAGAGACGAGGTCTCACCAAGTTGCCCAGGCTGGTCTTGAACCCCTGGGCTCAGGAAATCCTCTGGCCTCAACCTTCCAAAGTGCTGGGGTTACAGGCTTGAGGTACTATCTACCATGCCTGGCCCTGTTGCTGTTATTACACTTCTTTGTTTGTCTTTGACTTTTGGCAGTTTTACTAAAATGTGCCTCAAATAAGGACTTCTTTTTAGGTTTAATCTGTTTGGGGATTCTTGAACTTCTTCCTGTATATAGACATCTCTTTCCATCCTCAAGACCTGAGATGTTTTTAGTTACTATTTCATAAAATGGTTTTCTAACAATTCTCTATCTCTTCTGAAACTCTCAAAATGTGAATTTTTGTTTTATTTAATGGTGTACCATATGTCACATAGGATTTCTTTACTTTAAAAAATCTCACTTTTTTTCTGACTGCATTGTTTCAACATATCTGTCTTCAAGTTCAGATTTTTTTTCTTTCTCTTGATCTAATCAATTGTTGAATCTTTCAATTTTTTTTATTAATTCAATTTTTCAGTTGTAGAATTTCTGGATTAAGAAATACTATTTGTCTCTTTTTTGAATTCCTCATTAGATTATAAATTGTTTTCAATTTAAAAATCTTTATTTTGGGGGGATTCAGGGGGTAGACATTGTATGCAGTGGTGGTTTTTCAACACTACCGCCTTACTACTTCCACGCTTTAGGAGAGCACTCGTGTTCCCATTCTTGTGCCAATGAGTTTTCAATATTTAAGGTCTACTTATAAGGGAAAATGAACATATGGTATTCAGATTCCTGTTTCTGTGATAATTTGCTTAGAATGATGGTCACTAGCTGCATCCATGTTGCTGCAAAGGATAAAATTTTTTGCTTTTTATGGCTACATAGTATTTCACAGTGTATATATATCATATTTTTTTATCTGGTTGGTGACAGATGGACACCCAGGTGGGTTCTATGATTTTACTATTGTGGATAGTGTTGTGATACACATGTGAGTGCAGATGCCTCTTTGGTCGAATGGTTTATGGTCATTGAGTATATCTCCAATAGTGTGGGATTGCTGGCTGAAGGGTAACACTATTTTTTAGTTCTATGTGAAATATCCAAATTGCTTCCCACAGGTGTTGAACTAGCTTATATTCCCATCAACAGTGTAGATGCAGTCTTTTTTCTCCACACACTCACCAACATCTATTTTTGTTGGTTTTGACTACCATGCCCGGCTGATTTTTTGATTTATTGCAGAGATGAGGTCTCGCTAAGTTGCCCAGGTAGGTCTCGAACCTGCGGGCTCAGGCAATCGACTCACCTCAGTCTCCCAAAGTGCAGGATTACAGGCTGAGCCACTAAGCCCGGCTGATGCTGGTAGTTTCATAGGGATTTCATTTAATTTATAGATTGCCCTAGGTAGTATAGACGTTTTAACATTGTCTTCAGTCTATACGCAAGGATTGTTTAGGATTGTTTGTCTACTTGTTTTTGTCATCTTTGATTTCTTTCAGCAATGTTTTTTTTTAACTTTTTAATAAAATCCGTTGATGGCTGTGAGATGGTATCTCATTGTGGTTTTGACTTGTATTTATCTGATGATTAGAGATGAACATTTTTTCATATGTTTGTAGGCTGCTTTTTTGTCTTCCTTTGAGAAGTACCTGTTACTGTCCAATGCCCACTTTTTAATGAAGTTGTTAGTTTTTTGGTCAATTCATTTGAATTATTTATAGATTGTGAATATTAGTCCTTTGCCAAATACATAGTTTGCAAGCATCTTCTTCTCTATGAGTTATCTGTTAACTTGGTTGATGGTTTCTTCTGCTATGCAGAAGCTCTTTAGCTTCATTAGGTTCCATTTGTCAAGTTTAGTTTTCACAGATTTTCTTTTGAGGTTTTGGTAATTAATTTATTGCCTAAGTAGATGTCCAAAAGAGTGTTTCCTGGGCTTTCTTCTAAGATTTTTTTATAGTTTGAGGTCTTACTTTTAACTCATTAATCCATCTTGTCTTAATTTTTTATATCATGAGAAGTAGGGGTCCAGTTTCATTCTTCTGCATATGGGTAGCCAGTTTTCCAAGCACCACTTGTTCAATAGGGTGTCCTTTCTTCAGTGTTTATTTGTGTTAAATCTATCAAAAAGGAGATAGTTATAAGACAGTGGTTTTATTTCTGAATTCTCAATTCTCTTCAATTGGTATATGTGTCTATTTTCATAACAGTACCACACTGTGTTGGCTACTACAATCTTGTAGTAAAGTTTGACATCCAGCAATGTGATTCCTCTGGCTTTGTTCTTTTTTCTCAAGATTGCTTTGGATACTCGGGCTCTTTTATGCAATCATATGAATTTAAATACTGATTTTTTTCTAGATATGTGAAAAATGATGCTGGTAGTTTCTTTCTTTCTTTCTTTCTTTTTTTATTGAGTTGGAGTCTCATTCTGTCACCCAGACTGGAGTGCAGTGGCTGCTCCCGGCCACTGCAGCCTTGACCTGCTGGGCTCCAGTGATCCTTCCGCCTCAGCCTTCCGAGTAGCCAGAATTGCAGGCACACGCTACCATGCCCGGCTGATTTTTTGATTTATTGTAGAGATGAGGTCTCGCTAAGTTGCCCAGGCGGGTCTTGAACCCGCGGGCTCAGGCAATCCACTCACCTCAGCCTCCCAAAGCATAGGATTACAGGCTGAGCCACTGAGCCCGGCTGATGCTGGTAGTTTCATAGAGATTTCATTTAATTTATAGATTGCCTTAGGCAGTATAGACGTTTTAGCATTGAGTCTTCAGTCTATGAGCAAGGATTGTTTAGGATTGTTTGTCTACTTGTTTGTGTCATCTTTGATTTCTTTCAGCAATGTTTTGTGATTGTGTTCTTATTTTTGTTTCAGCTTAAATGTTATTGGTGTATAAAAATGCAACTGATTCTTAAGTGTTGACTATGTAACTCAAGGCATTATTAAAGTCACTTATGAGTACTAGGGGTCTTTTGGTGCAATATTTAAAGTTTTCTAAATATAGAACCATATTATCTACAAAAAGAGATAATTTAATTTCCTCTTTTCCTATTTTGATACCATGTATTACTTCCTCTTGCCTGATGGCTCTGGCTAGGACTTGCAGTACTATGTTAAATATGAGTGATGAGAATGGGCATCCTTGTCTTGCTCCACTTCATGGGGGAATGCTTCCAACTTCTGCTTTCATCACTACATATGCTGTAGACTGTGGGTTTGTCAGAGATAACTCACCATTTGGAGAAATGTTCTTTCATGCCTAGGTGATTGAGGGCTTTTATCATACAAATATATTTGATTTTATCAAATGCTTTTTCTTTGCCTATTGTGATAATCATGCGGTCCTTGATTTCATTTATTTTTATGTAGTGAATTACATTTATCCATCTGTTTACATTGAGCCAGCCTTGCCTCTGAGAATAAATCACACCAGATCATGATAAACAATTTTTTGGTGCACTGCTAGATGCAGTTTGCTAGAATTTTGTTGAGGATGTTTGCATTTATGTTCACCAGAGATATTGGCCTATTTCTTTCGGTCTTTGTTGTGTCTGTGATTTTTTTTCTTTTTTTTTTTTGTATCAGAATAATGTTGACTTCTAGGATGACTTAGGGAGGAGTTCCTTCTCAATTGTTTGGAATAATTTTAGTAATTTTGGTACTAGTTCTTCCTTGCACAACTGATGAAATTCAGCTGTAAATTCATGAGATCTCAGACTTTTTTGGTAAGTATATATTTTATTATTGATTCAATTTTGTGGCTAATTATTGGTGTGCTCAAAGTTTCAATTTCTTCCTTTTTTAATATTTGGAAGTTGTCTTTTTCCTGGAATTTGTCTGCTTCATCTTGATTTTCTAATTTGCATGCATACAGATGTTTATATTAATCTCTGTAATCTTTAGTGCTTCTTCTCTGTTGGTTGTAATGATGTTTTTTTTTCATTTCTGAGTGTATTTATTTGGATTCTCTCTCTTTTTGTTAGACCAGGAATCTGGTCATACTGTTTATTTCTTTTTTTTTTTTTTTTTTTTGAGTTGGAGTCTCAGTCACTCAGACTAGAGTGCAGTGGCCGCCTCCTGCCACTGCAGCCTCGCCTGCTGGGCTCCAGCAATCCTTCTGCCTCAGCCTTCCGAGTAGCCGGAATTACAGGCATGCGCTACCATGCCCGGCTGATTTTTTGATTTATTGAGAGATGAGGTCTCGCTGCCCAGGCGGGTCTTGAACCCGGGGGCTCAGGCAATCCACTCACCTTAGCCTCCCAAAGGCGCGGGATTACAGGCTGAGCCACCGAGCCCGGCTCTGTTTATTCTTTTTTTTGAGTTGGAGTCTCACTCTGTCACCCAGACTGGAGTGCAGTGGCCGCTCCCGTCCACCACAGCCTCGACCTGCTGGGCTCCGGCGATCCTTTCATCTCAGCCTTCCAAGTAGCCGAAATTACAGGCATGCACTACCATGCCCAGCTGATTTTTTGATTTATTGTAGAGATGAGGTCTTGCTGCCCAGGCGGGTCTCGAACCCGCGGGCTCAGGCAATCCACTCACCTCAGCCTCCCAAAGGCGCGGGATTACAGGCTGAGCCACCGAGCCCGGCTCTGTTTATTCTTTTTTGTTTGTTTGTTTATTTGTTTGTTTGAGTTGGAGTCTCACTCGGTCGTCCAGACTGTTAAAGAACCAGCTTTTCAACTCATCGATCCTTTGTATATTTTGGTCTCATTTTCATTTATTTATGAAGAGTTTTTAGTTATTTATTCTTTTCTGCTATCTTTGGCTTTAGTTTTCTCCAGTTTTTCTATTTTTCTTAGATGAGACATTAGATTGTTTATTTGAAATTTTTCTATTTTTATGATATAAGAATCCAATCCATTCAATTTTCCTCTCAGTACTGCTTTGACAGCATCCCAGAGGTTTTATTGTTATGTTTCTTTATTTTTACTTATTTCAAAAAAATTGTTTTATTTCTGTCTTGATTTCCCTGTTTACCCAAAAATCACTCAGGAGCAAGTTGTTTTCTTTCCATGTATTTGTGGTTTTTGAGGGCTCCTCTTGGTATTGATTTCTAGTTTTGTTCCACTGTGGTCTGGGAAAATGCTTGTTATGATTTCCTTTTTTTTGGAATTTAGTCAAAGTTGTTTTATGATCATGTATGTGGTTGATACTGGAGTACTTTTCATGTTTTATTGAGAAAAAATGTCTATTCAGTGGTCACTGGGTGAAGTGTTCTGTAGATGTCAGTTAGATTTATTTGGTTGAATGTCAAATTTAAGTCCAGAATGTATTTCTTACTTTGGTGCCTTGATGATCTGTCTTAAATTGTTGGTGGAGTGTTTTAGTCCCCCATTATTAAGCTGTGGTGATCAAGTTAAGTAGAAGTTGTTTTATAAATCTGGGTGTTCCTATGCTGGGTGAATATGTATTTAAGATACAAATTCTTGTTGTTGAACTGAGCCTTTTATTATTATTATTATTATTATTATTATTATTATTATTATTATTATTTTATTTATTTATTTATTTTGAGTCGGAGTCTCACTCTGTCACCTAGACTGCAGTGCAATGGCTGCTCCTGGCCACTGCAGCCTCGGCCTGCTGGGCTCCGGCAATCGTTCCACCTCAACCTTACAAGTAGCTGGAATTACAGGCACACGCTACCGTGCCTGGCTGATTTTTTGATTTACCATAGAGATGAGGTTTAGGCAAGTTGCCCAGGTGTGTCTCGAACCCTCAGGCTCGGGCAATTCACTCACCTAAGCCTCCCAAAGCACAGGATTACAGACTGAGCCACTGAGCATGGCCTGAGCCCTTTATTATTATCTAGTATCCTTCTTTGTCTTTTTTTTTTTTACTTTTATTGGCTTAAAGTCTATTTTATTTGATATAAGATTAGCAATCTCTGCTCATTTTTGTTTTATATTTGTGTAGTATATCTTTTTTTCATTCCTTTACATTGAACCTATTGATGTTATTAAAACTGAGATAGGTTTCCTGGCAACAACAAAGGGATAGGTTTTGATGTTTAATTCAGTTTGCCGTTTTGTGTCTTTTATGTTAGGGCATTAATGCCATTAACATTAATGTCCTAACATAATGTTAATGCCCTAACATTATGCCTTAACATAACATTAATGCCCTAACATAATGTTAATTAATGGCTCTTTCTAAGAATAATTATGTCAGCTGGGCTCGGTGGCTCAGCCTGTAATCCCATGCCTTTGGGAGGCTGAGGTGAGTGAAATGCCTGAGCCCGTGGGTTCGAGGCCCACCTGGGCAACTTGGTGAGACCTCAACTCTACAATAAATAAAAAAATCTGCCGGGTATGGTAGCGCATGCCTGTAATTCCGGCTACTCGGAAGGCTGAGGCGGAAGGATCGCCGGAGCCCAGCAGGTCCAGGCTGCGGTGGCCAGGAGCGGCCACTGCACTCCAGTCTGGGTGACAGAGTAAGACTCCAGCTCAAAAAAAAAAAAAAACAGAATAATTATGTCAGCTTTCAATTATTGAACTGTTTCCATGACCTCACTGATTTGGGAGTCCACTTTCTCTTGAATCTGGATGAGTGTTTTGCCATCCATATTCTGAATTCTATATCTGTCATTATGAATAATTTATTCTGTCCATGTGATCCATTACCTGGGAGCTCATGTGACTGTGTGAAGGCAGCACAATACTCTGTTTATTTTTTATTTTTATTTTTATTTATTTTTATTATAAAGATGTGGGATACAATTCATGGTTAGGTATACAAACATTGATTATGCAAGTACCCTTGTTGATGAGTTATGTCCCTCCCTCCCTTAGCATTTTCCCTCAACTGCCAGTCCTAACCCCCTTCCCCTCACAGTTTCCCATTGTTGCCAAATGCTTTCTTATAATATTATAATTGTTCAAGGTCCACTTATGAGTGAGAGCATATGGTACTCTGTTCCTTGTTTCTGTGATAGATCATTGAGTATGATTGACTCCAAATCCATCCAAGTTGCTGTGAAGTCCATATATTTGGCCTTCTTTATGGCTGCATATTACCAGAGTCCTTGTGCTGATTTATTTCCCTATGAGGAAGTTGATGTTTTGCTTTCTCTATTTTTCAGAGGCTACTAGATGGAGAGATTTTTGTTGTTGTTGCTGTTTTCAGATGTTGCAGTTCAAGCTGTAGATCTGTAGATGATACTGAACTATTTAAGAAAAAGACAACATCTTGCTTTATCCACTTATTTTGAGTTTTAGATTTGCGTTTCAGCAGACATGTCTAGTGAGTCTGGCAGGTGGTCTGCCTGATGGTGGTGGGTCTACGCCACTGCATTTAAATGTCTGATAGTACCCTGCTCACTTCTCTGGACCAGAATGGGTGGTCTGTGTCTGAGGAGGAATAGCCTAGATAAGGGACACTACAGAGCACACTGATCACTCTCTACTCACATTTATTGTGGTTGCAGAGACTGCATTGGGTTGGGTGTTCTCAGGCACATGGAGTGCTTGTTTAATGGAGCTGGTGGCCAGCTTCCTTGATGTGTTGGGTGGTGGCCTCAGCTGCCATGATTAGGCGAGGGGTTTCCTTGCACTCCATGGATCGGTAGCACATGACCCAAGGCCTGGGAAAGCAGCCAAGCCTGCTCCTGTTTATTTTAGCTGTGCACCCATGCTGGGGATGCCTGTTATCTGTCTGTTGTGCTTCTCCTTCCCTACTCCAATAGCAACAACAGCAAAGACCACAGCAGCTGCCAAGTATATGTCCCCAAAAAGAGGTATCTTGAGCCTCCCTCCTTGGCCAGCAATCGTGGCTACTGGCACTGAGGTACACGGGGGTGGGGAGTATATTGGTGGCCTGAGGGGTTCCATGTGGGCTTGAGTAATGCCACTGTGCAGTCTTCACTCAGGATTCTATGGTAGCCTGGAAGTCCACAGTTGTTGCAGGAGCTCTTCTTTGACTTGGATCACTAGGGTCCATGCTGGCAGTCTGGGCTCCTGGATATTTCTCCCTAACTCTGTCACTGGCACCTCACTACATTGGGGAACTCCCACATCTCCACATTGGATCCAAGTGCATGTCAGCAGGGCATCTGTTGTACTCCTCTGCCTTTTGCGGGACCCTTTGTTTCTCTGATACATCTTGGGAGTGTGTTCTTCCTCATCCTGCCTTAAGTAGGTTCTTTCTGTGAGAGAGGTGCACACCAGCTACTTCTAGTCAGTCATCTTCTATTTTGTTTTGTTTTTTAATTTATTTGTATTGTATATATTTGTTCTCTTGCATCTTATTGAATTTCCTTAAAATTATCATTTTGAATTCTATTTTGGGGGGGTTGTTACTGGAGAATTATTGTATTCCTTTTGAGGTCATATTTCTTTGGTTTTTTTTTTTTCTCATGTCCTTACATTGATATCTGTACATCTTGTGTAAATCTGCTTCTTCCAATTTTATGGGGCATCTATTTTAGAATAAGACATTTTTCTAAAAACATAGTTGTAGTGTTGCTTGGGTAGAGTGCTTTGGCTTTGGTTCTGGGTGTATACAGTAGTTAGTTTCTGATTTATTTGGGTGTAATCAATATCAGCAGTGTTTGTGAGCTCCTTGGTTGAAGTTGTTTGTAGAGGCTGTGGTGTGGTTTTTCTGGAGATGAGGATACTGAGGGGACTGGTTCTCTGACCCATGGGGGCACTTGTGGGTACTGGCTGTGGTGGTGGTGCACCTTAGGTTTGCCAGTCCTTAAATCCTTGAGCAGTACATATGTGCCAGAGACCAGCTCCAGCTGGGTTCAGGGTACCCCAAAGGTGGAGACGGCATCAGTGATTGGGGGGAAAGAGAGAAAGAGAGAGAAAGAAAGAGACTGGGCTCCAGTCTAGTGCAGAAGCGATGTGTATTATTGGGAATTACAATGGGTCTTTTATACACAAAGTCAGATGTGGGAGGGGCGTCCCCCACCCACCAGAAACCTTAATCCATGAAAACTTAATCAATGATTGCCTTTAAACCCTTTTCATATGATAATCTTAAAATCCCATAACAAAGGATAACCTAATCCGTGACTGACATATTCTATAAACCTTTTTCATCCTAAGCTGATTGATTTATGCCAAGTTAAACAATTCTATAGAAGCTTAAGTATTTACTTTACAAACAAAAGTGGCCCATCCCAGAATGTTTGGAATGTGGCCCAGTCCAAAGTTCACAGTGGGCTACCTACAAGTAACCCAGCTGCATTCTTTCAACAAAATGGCTGTCTTCTAAAACTATATTCTACAATTTACACCTTCAATAAATCCTAAGATCATGACCCAGAAGCCTGTGACCAATACTAAGACTCTTAGATATGACACGAGTTTGAATTATAAGTTGTGTGAAAGCCAAAACTGCAGTTTGTGGAAGAATGGGAGCAATGAGTTTCTAAAGTTAGCTTGTGTTTGTCCCGGTCTCAGAGTTTTTATGTTTTGAGCTCACAGGAGCTTAATCTGGTTAGTGCTGAGTAGAAAGGGGGAGGAAATGGGGTCAATGGTTCCTGAACACATTCTAGTGGTGTCGGGGTCTCTGCCAGCCCCGACTTATAAGAGGGTAAGGTTAGACCGCTTCGGTGGATCAAGACGGAGAGAAGAAAATGACTCTGAGGCCATTCTTCTGGGAACAGTCTGATCAGGACTGAAGCCAAATTTTATTTGAACTCCTTCCAACTTATATACCATTTTCTATACCCTCCAGCAGTGTGACAATCACTTGCTGGGGGCGTACACATTCCTATGCAAATTACGCATCACGAGACTTGCAAGTTCCAAGCAAACAATTACAATTCCATGATGCATGACATGTTTCACAAAACTTACATTAAATTTACAGGTATACAATTTTAATACAGATTGTTCAAAGTGTTCTCCACAATGTTCAATAAATCATTCACATTATACTCTTTGTTCCAGACCCTGATTAATACAAAAACTTTTCTAAGTTAAATCCAAGTTTACTGACTCCTAATATTTTTAACGATTAATATTATCAATTCAACACTATACTATAATCTGTAAGCTTACTTAAATGACTCAGATATTCTATTAATCTATTATGGTTCAACGTAGTGTCCTGTAATTCCACAACGATCAAAACTTATTCTTAAATTATAAAACCTTACCATGACTTAAATGAATTTCCTATGTCTAAACTTTAATTTTTGTAATGATTGACCTGTAATACTATACTATATCCTATTAAGCCAATACCTTATCATTAATTCTTTTATAAATCATATAGTAACTATTATATTTGAATAATGTAGCCAAAAGAAACAAAACAGCAAGCATAAGTTTACTCAAATATACTCTAAAATGTAACTATAAGTGTATAAATATATATTTTATCCTAACAAGTCTACTCTAGAAATCATATAGTAGCTTTCACACTCCTGAGTAAGGAAATGCATGGCCACATGGCCGCGGGCTGAGGTAAACAGAGGCAGACAGAGTTTCGGTATGAAACAAAGGCATAGTCGCCAAGTTAATGGCTTTGGGGTGCAGTTTTCGGTATTTAACAAAACAAAGACAAGGAAATGCATAGCCTGTAATGGGACCAGGCAATAAGACTATGATGGTAATTTAGTCTCTAATCTTAGCTCTAGGGGAAACTGCTTAAGAGTTGACTCACCAGTCTACCAAGAAAATAGAAGTTTGAAAAATATCTAAAAAGAAATACAACTTAGAATCATATAAGATAATTCTGCTGAGCAGCTTTCCATCAGGCTTTACTGCCACGTATGCACACTGGTCACTAATCACACGCCAATATTATAGGTATAACTGACATCCTATGTCAGAGGCGATCTTCCAGATGGGCCTTTACAGGCCTCAGCCATGTAGCTATAGATGTTGGCTCCCAACAAGTGGTCTCGGGGTCAATGGCCCTTCCTGATCCCTAATGCTCAGTGGGCCTCCGTGGCTGGCTCCCAACATCTCCCCCTTTTTTATTTTTTAGCACGAAACCATGAAACTCCACATTGAGGTGACTCTGAAAATGGTTGGGGGTAGACACAGCAACAAAAGAATCACTGCTCCGCAAATGCCCACATTGATGAATATAGACACTAATGATTTTGATTAGCAAATGGTGCCTGAATTTCTTGATGTAATTTAGTGAGGTCTATACTCAAGTCTGAATGGTTCCAAATTCCAAGTTACTTTTTCCCAACTATGGACAGATTTAAACTCAGAGTGACATTGGAGAGCCAATTTCTTTTTTAAGGTCACAAGTTCTTGCCCTACTGCTAAAACTCCTTCCTCCAAAGCACTAACCTTACTTTCCAACTTCTGGTCTATGATTTCCTGAATAGCTATGGCAATAGAAACGTTTTTAGACAACCGATCAGCAAATGTAGTTGTATGAACTTCCCTAGATAATGCTACAGCTCAAAAGTAGCTATTAAAGCTGTAACTCCTAAAATTAAAAGTAGCCAAAAACCTTTTCTGTCTTTCTAAAAGAGCATTAGCCTCATACAATATCTGTAAACCATATGCATCATACCAACGAGATGACAATTATACAAGAATCATCAAATAAGATGGCTGCTCAAGA
The DNA here is from genome assembly GCA_027257055.1 of Cephalopachus bancanus. Taxonomy (NCBI): domain Eukaryota; kingdom Metazoa; phylum Chordata; class Mammalia; order Primates; family Tarsiidae; genus Cephalopachus; species Cephalopachus bancanus. The sequence goes on along the minus strand of JAPVLO010001399.1, from coordinate 68,610 downwards.
ATAACAAAACCTTCATAAAAGGCATTAGTTAAACAATTAGTTAAAAATACACCCAGTACAAGACACATTATAAACATTGCTATGATATTCAATTTTAACAACTTAGTACTTATTTCATACTAAAAACACATAAGAGAACTGCAAGCATCCCTAATGTGGGACTGCTGAGTTTGTCCAACAGGTCTAGATAGGCTGACTCGTTGAAGGGCTGCGAGGGTTCTCCACAAATGAGGTTGAATGGCTTGTCTGGTACCCATTCATTGGAGTGGCTTCTAGTTGCAGCAAGCATAGAGCCATTAAAACCCCAGTCACTAGTATATAGCCTTTCACCAGGTACAGTATAGTCCACCTTAGAGTTATAAGCACAGTCTCTCCATTTCAGGAAGCCAGTATCTCGCTGGATGAGTGACCAGTCCTTTTCCATATCATTGAAGGAGCAAGCAGGTACGCTGAGAGGTGGTGCCCATTAAACACAATTGAACAGTTAGGGTCACAGCTGTGATTGAGCAAAGACATACTAGGATACAGGCCAACACCCACTTCCTGCATCTCTGCAGTACAGATGGCAAAAGAGTTGCAGATCACCTTGTCCTGGGTTTGGCATCGGATACAGTCACACTTAAAGCAGTAGTGGTCCCCTCAGCTCCTTCTGGCACTCCTCACTGGTCATCAGCATATCCAGGTAACAGATGGTGAGTTCTTCTCCCACCTCGATGTCTTGGACTGCATGCAGTAAGTTTATCTTATGGTTTTGGTCCTGCATTTTTTTCTCCTCCCAGTTGTTAAAGACTTTAAAGTCTGTGTCCAATAGTTATAGTTTAGGGGATTGTGGGCCCTTTTCTAATTTTTGGAGTTTGAGCCAGTGCTGACTGAGAGATAAAATACATCCAAAAGAACTTGTCCTTCCAGTCTAGTCTGCTTATTAACACCTGTTTTGTAGTTAGCTAACAGGATTCACTTATATGATTCCTTTACTTCTGTCTGGGAAAGTTGAACTTGAGAGAAATTTATCATAAGAAGACAACAAAGAAGAATTTTTAACATCCTTTTGTCCAAGCCACCCCCTTGAGAAGGGGAGGGGTGAGAAGTCTGGAGGTTGGGGTTAGGTGCCATGGCCTTTGGCACCCACCCCTTCTCCATAGGTAAAAGAGAAAGACTGAAGGCTGGGGTCAGGTGCCGTGGCCTTTGGCACCTGCCCCTTCTCCGAAGGTAAAAGAGAAAGACTGAAAGTCAGAGCTAGGCGCCATGGCTGTAGACGCCTGTCCTTCCTTCCCAGATAAAGGCGAAGGGACTCACAGAACAGATTACAAGAAAAAAAAGTAGTAGGGAAGGCAGGAATTGCAGTTGTAGGAGGAATGGGAGAGGACAAAAGAAGTGAAAACCCTTATTTTTTTACATTTTTCTCCGGTCTATTCCTTTGATTCAACAGGATTCATACCACCCTTCTCAGTCTTTGGGTTAGCCAATACCGGACCAGTCTTTCCTCTCTACAACCTGAACAGGTCCTTTTATACCCTGTCTGTTCCTTTCAAGTCCCTTTAAGGGATCGCATCCTATTTGTAGCGTTTGTGCTGACACCTTGTCATCTGGACTATACAGAAGTATGCCCATTTGAGCAAGAATATCACGTTCCCAAAGTGTAACAGGGATGGAAGTAATGATGCAGGGACAAAAGGTTCCTGAAGTTTTGTTATCTGTCCAATTTAAGATTTGAGAACTTTTGGCTACAGGGGACGCTCGACCAATACCAATGAGTCCTGATGGGGCTACTTGTGTTGGCCAGGAAGACGGCCAGTTTTTTCCCCGCAATACAAGAAACATCAGCCCCTGTATCTAGCAGACCTTTAATTTTAACTCCCTGAATATATAAATCTTTTAGAGGTCTGGAGTTAGTAATTTCCTTGGGCAAGATTAGTTGGCTGTCAACTGACTCATATATTCCTTTTCCTAACAACATATTGCTAGAAATATGAAAGTGATTTGGATCCTCTACTGGTTAACAGCCCTCTGCATCCTTACCTGCTCTACAAATTCAGTTTTCCATAGTAAATAGGCTCCTCCTGACAAACAGCTTTTAGCAAGTTGTTGCCAATCTTGTGGTGTCATCCACTGAGTGGCAAATTGTTCCATAATAGTAATAGTATAAGGAGCCATAGGACCATACCGAGTATAAGCCTCTTTAAGTTCCTTAATTAATTTATATGGTAGTGGCTCCCAGTGAGGTGCCTCGTTTACTGTGCCATAAAGCTAAGGCATACAAAATGTAAAAGGCAAGCCAATTGGTTCCTCTATCGGACAATATGTTCAAAATACTAGTAGACATGTTCCTTTCTTTAGATTCACTCTGGCCCATGATTCTATCCCTGCTCGGGGGGTCAATAGCTCCCGAATGCATCCTAGTGGTCTTGGGGTCAACGGCCCTTCCTGATCCCTAACGCTCAGTGGGTCTCCGTGGCCGGCTCCCAACACATATATATACTTGCAGTGGTAGTGGCAGTTTCCTAGTGGAACTGTCCTCAAGCTTCTGGAAAGAGATAAAAATCACTGCTGATTGATAGCAGCAGTGACCCTGGCTAGGTGTCTCTCACATTCTGGGGAGTGTGCAGTTTGTCTCCTCATGACTTGGAGGTAGCCTTTTTGATGTGCTAAACGGTTTCCCAGGGTGTAAGGCATTGCATGTTTGGTTGCAGAAGACATGGTTGCACTGCTGGGTCCAGTGAAATTGCAATGCTTCAGGCCTCTGAATAAGTATAGGGGCATATCAGTGCGGTCTCAGGGATGCAGGGGCTATTGCTCCCCAGGCAAGATGTTATATGGTAGTGGCTCTAGTCACAGACTGGTGCTATTATGCAGCATCTTGCGTCTCAGGAGTGTGACAGGCACCCAGTATGAATTATCTCTCTGTAGCAATGCAGTTGTTTGGACTCCAGGGAATAATACCCTATAATAGGCTTGAGTCCTGTGATGGCTGATGGACTCTCTTTTTGCTAGGACTCTCTTTTGGCTTCTGTGGCTGGAAGGTGGACTGCTGGGATTTCCCACTTACCTTTTTCCTGCAGTGGGGAGGCCTTCTTAGTTCTGAGCTGATATCAATAATAACTGCTTTATTAATCTCTCTGCTGCTACTATCCTGAGTTTCCCATGTCTCAGAGGATTTTTGTCACTTCCTTCCTGAATTCTGGTGCTCTACCTTAAATGCTCTATTTGATGTGTGGTTAGCTACTTGCTGTTCTGGTTCTTCTTTGTGGAGAAGGTGAGTGCTGGTGCCTCTAGTCATCTTTAATCCTTCTTCATTTCTACAGTTTGAAAAATAAAAAAACTCAGTGTTTGAACAAATAGTTTTTGTGGGAATATCTTTTGATATTTTAAGTAACAGGATACAATTTTAAGACAAACTTTTACTTTACAGAAATGCAATTCAATCAGAATTAATTGAATAATCAATAGATCATTCAGGTTAAAATAAGGTTATTTTATATTTAATATTTTTCCAAAATATAGAACAAAATTTCCAATGCATTTACATATAACTGTAATGAAATAACAGGTTACATTCTCACTACAGATGAGTATTTAGAAAATATTAATAGAAATTCATTTTTTTAGGCCTGGCACTGTGGTTCAAGTCTGTAATCCCAGCACTTTGAGAGGCTGGGGCAAGAGGATTGTCTGAGCCCAGGGATTCAAGACCAACCTGGGCAACTTGGTGAGACCACATCTCTAAAATAAATAAAAAAATTAGCTGGGCATGGTGGCTTGCGCCTGTAATTCCAGCTACTTGGAAGACTGAGATAGAAGAATGGCCTGAGCCCAGTGAGTCAACGCTGGTGTGACCGTGAGCATATCACTGCACTCCAGCCTGGGCGTCAGAGTGAGACTGAGACTCAAAAAAAAAAAAAAGAAAAGAAATTCGTGTTTTGTCTATAGCTAATATTTCCTTTCTTCTGACTCACTGGTCAGCACAAGACCAATAATGGGTCCAAAATCGTTTTGTCTTATGCAAAATTGCTCACCTTTTCAAATAGCATTCTTTCCCCTTTAGATATCTGTCTAAATTGACACAATAAAATATTGGTTTTTAGCAAAAACTCTGGATACAAAATGTCTGAATTCAATGCTATTTACTGTAATTATTCACTAATTTTCATCACATGTATAATGGGAACAATGATAATGCCTGACTCATACTCTTTATAGTAGAGATGAAATAACATTATGTATGTGAAGTGATTAGAATGGTGCCTGACACATAAAAAGCACTAACTAAATGTTTGCTACTATTTTTCTAATAAAGAGTGCATGGAAGTAAGTATACTTAAGATGTATGTGTGGAGATCTATGTATAGAAATAGATATAGATAGATGATATAAATATAGAAGTAGATATATAGATATAACTGAAGATGTAGATATAGATGTAAATATAGTATTGTTTGTCTGGAAAACCCTAACATAGTAAAGGTGTTGCTTAAGGGAACTCTGAGCATTTATATCACTTGTTATTCTCGAGTCTCCTGGGTCATATCACTTGTCCACTCCAAGTGCTGTTTGCTAAGAAGAAATGTATGACTGAATTCTATGGCTTAGATAATATATGATCTGTTCTATTTTGCCTTAGTCATGATTCAATCATGTTTCCTGGTTGCCTAACAGAATGTTGGTTCTTGTGGACAACACCTCTGGTGTCTGTTAAAATTTATCTCTGGCATGAAATTTCAGCTGTAATATTCATTAATTAAAGTCACTGTAGCCGGGCTTGGTGGCTCAGACTGTAACCCCAGCGCTTTGGGAGGCTGAAGCGAGTGGATTTCCTGAGTCCGCGGGTTAGAGACCTGCCCGGGCAACTTGGTGAGACCTCGTCTCTAAAATAAATCACAAATTAGCCGGGTGTGGTAGCGCGCGCCTGTAGCTCCAGCTACTTGGAAGGCTGAGGCAGAAGGATCACTGGAGCCCAGCGGGTCAAGGCTGCGGTGGCCGGGCGCATGCCACTGCACTCCAGTCTGGGCGACGTAGGGAGACTACAAATAAAAAATAAATAAATAAATAAATAAATAAAATAAAGTCACTGTAACTCCTGCAGAGTTGCTCTATTCTATATGCGTCTTATGCTTTTTCATTCAGTAGGTTTTCTTTCTTTTTTTCTGTTTTAATTTTTATTTTAAAATTGTGGGCTACAATTCAGGGTTAGTTATACAAATATTTATTGCGCCGTAATTGATGAGGTGTGCCTCCCCTTCCCCAGGAAGATATCAACTACTGTCAATCCCACCCCCCCTCGCCCCCGCAGTTTTCTGCTACTGTCAATAAGTCCAGTAGGTTTTCTAGAACAAATTTTGCTTGATAGAAAAAGCTTAAGAGATCAAGAAAAAACTTGGAGGTCTATTAAGGACTGGACTCAGAGCTAGCTCAGTGTCCTTTGTGTTTACACAGCCAATCTTAGCCTAGAGACAGGGAAATACACTCTCCTCACAATAAAGATATGGTAAGAGTGTGACCGCAAGGCGATATGAAAAATTGAGCCCAATCATTTAAACTGCCACAATTATCTTAACTTATTATCATGAATATTTTTCCCTGAAACAAAATTGTCAATTGAGAAGTTAGGACAAGCCTACCTTGTATCTCATTTTTTTTTCTTACAATATCTCAGAGTTAGACAGAAAAAAAAATGTATTCTCTTTACATCTCCCAGGTGTCCCCTCTTCATAAAACCCAAATATCTGGTCTGCCAATCCTGTCTTTTCATATAAAAAGAAGAAAACTAAAGCAATTCAGGCAATCTCTTCTCAAGAAGTAACCTGCTTCACAAATGTAATGTTTAGCTACAAAATCTTATTTATTATTTATCTTAAAAAATTATTTTGTTAAACATATCCACCTTTTACTTATTGCATGCCTCTCCCTCTCCATCTTTAACTAATTACAATCACTAATCTGTCATCCATTTTTTTAAACTTTGTCATTTCAAGAATGTTGTACAAATGAAAACATACAGTATGCAAATTTATGGAATTGGCCTTTTTTACTCAGCATAGATATATCCAAGTTGTTGATGTATCAATAGTTTGTTCATTTCTATGTTAAATAATATTTCATGGTGTGAATGTACCATGCTTTGTATAACCATTCACCTTTTGCAGGGAATCTGGGTTATTTTCAAGTTTTATCTATTATAAATGAAGCAACTATAAATATTTATATACAAGCCTTGTGTGAATATAACTCTCCATTTTTTTCTGAAATCGATTGCTCAAGAGTTCATTGCTGGGTCATATGGTAGTTAATTTTTTATATTTATTCTTTTCAGCTTTATCAGGTATAACTGACAAAAATTGTATAAATTTGAGGTATAGATCATGATATTTTGATATTCATATATGTTGCAAAAAGACTTCACAAACAGGGTAATTAACATATCCATCATTTCCCATTATTATATATGTGTGTGATAAAAATACATAAGATCTACTTTCAGTGAATTGCAAGTATACAATATACTAATATTAACTATAGTCATCAAGTTGTACATCAGGTCTCCAGAACTTAATTATCTTACAACTACAAATTTGTTTACTGTGATTTGCATTTCATGATTTCCCCCAACCTCATCCCCAGTAACCACCCTTGTGATATCTGTTTGCCTGAGTTTGACTTTTTAGATTTCACATATATGTAAGCTCTTCTAGAATTTGTCTTTCTATGTCTGGCTTATTTAATTTGGCATAATGTCTTTCAGGTTCATACATTTGTCAAAGATTGCAGTTTCTTTTCTTTCTTAAGATTGAATAATATTTTATTGTGTGCCACAATATATTTTTTCAGCCATCAAGGACATTTAGGTTGTTTTTATATCTTGACTATTGTAAATAATGCTGCTCTAAATATAAGAATGCAGATATCACTTTGATATAATGAATTTATTTTCTTTGGATATGTATTCAGAAGTGGAATTGCTGGATCATACGGTAGTTCTATTTTTATTTTTTGGGGACCATACATACTATTTATCATAATGACTGTACCACTATACATTCTCACCGACAGTGTACATGAGTTTCCTTCCCATCTTCACCAACACTCATTATCTTTTGTTATTTTGGTAGTAGCCATTATAGCAAGTGCGAGATGGTAATCCATTGTGGTATTGATTTACATTTCACTGATGCTTAGCTGTGTTGAAGTCAACTCTTAAAACTTTTTATTCAATAAAGTACTGGAAGTCCAAGGAAGAGCAATTAAAAAAGAAAAAAAAGGAAAGAAAGAAAATAAAAAAGAAATGAAAGGCATCTAGATCAGAAAGAAAAAAATAAAATTCTCTCTCTTTATGGAAGACATGATCTTTTTTTTTTTTTTTTTTTTAGTTGGAGTCTCACTAGGTTGCCCAGACTGGAGTGCAGTGGCCGCTCCCGGCCACCGCAGCCTCGACCTGCTGGGTTCCGGCGATCCTTCCGCCCCAGCCTTCCGAGTAGCCAGAATTACAGGCATGTGCCACCACGCCCGGCTGCTTTTTTGATTTATTGTAGAGATGAGGTCTCACTGCCCAGGCGGGTCTCGAACCCCCGGGCTCAGGCAATCCACTCACCTCAGCCTCCCAAAGGCGTGGGATTACAGGCTGAGCCACCGAGCCCGGCTAGACATGATCTTTTATGTAGAAATCCGTAAGTATGCCATTCCTCCCAAAAATTCCTGTTAAAAGTAATAAATATCATAATGAACGTAAAGTTAGTATCCTCTACTCAGGTTGCAGGATACAAACTGAATATTAAGAGATAATTGTGTCTCTGTACAAACAATCTGAAATGAAACAACTATAAATATTTATGTGCAAGCTTTGTGTGAATATAACTTTTCATTTTTTATAAAATAGATTGTCCACAAGTTCATATGGCAGTCAATTTTTATATTTATTTTTTCAACTATGTCAGGTATAAATGACAGATTAAAAAAAGTATATATTTAAGATATGGATCATGATATTTTGATATTCATATATGTTGCAAAAAAATTCACAAACAGGGTACAACTGTCTGAAAAAGATATTTCAAAAAGCAATACAATTTATGATAGTATGAAAAGCAATAAAACATTTAGGAATAAACTTAACCAAGAAAGTGAATGACTTTTACACTGAAAACTATAAAGCATTGATGGAAGAAACCAACGAAGACACAAATAAGGGGGAAGCACATCCCATACTCATTGATTGGAAGTCTTAATATTGTTCAAATGTCCATATGACCCAAAATAATCTACAGATTCAATGCTATCCCCTTCCAAATCACAAAGGCATTCTATTCAGAACTAGAATAAATTCTAACTCTTATGGAGTCAGAATCTTTTTTTTTTATTCTGAGTCTCACTCTGTCACTCTGTCTGAACTACAGTGACATGCTCACGACAACCACAGCCTAGACCTGGTGGGCTCAGGTGATCTTTCTGCTTCAGCCTCAAAGTAACTGGAACTACAGGAGGTCACCACCATGCCTGGCTAATTTTGTTGCTGCTGTTGTTGTTGTTGTTGTAGAGGAGAGGTCTAGCCATGCTGCCCAGGCTGGTCTCAAACCCTTGGGCTCAAGCAATCCTCTTGCCTCTGCCTCTCAAAGTGCTGGGATTACAGGTGTGAGTCACCACATCCTGCTGGAGTCAGAATCTTAAAGAGATATATGCACTCCCATGTTTGTTGCAGTAGTCAAGATATGGTAACAGTCTAAACATCTTTCAATAGATGAATAGATAAAGAAATTGTGGTATATACCTACAATGAAATATTACTTAATCTCAAAAAATGAGTAAATTCTGCCATGTACAACAACATGAATAAACCTTGAGGACATCATCTTAAATGAAATAATCTACATACGGGCAAATACTATGTGATTTAACTGCTATAAAGTATCTTAAATCATCATATTCATAGAGTAAAGAATAAAATGTGAGTGAACAGCAGCTGAGTAGAGGAGAAAATGGCAAGTTGGTATTCCCTGAGTATAAATTTTCAGTTATGCAAGGTATGTAAGTTTTAGAAATCTGTACAGCATCATGTCTATAGTTTAAAATATTGTTTTGTGCACCTAAAAATTTTGTTAAGAGGATAGATTCATGTTAAATGTTCTAGCCACAAAACAACCCAAAACAAAAATGCACCAAAAGGAGATTATGTATACGCTTATTACTTTGATTTTGATTGTGGTTCCAGCTGCTTAAGAAGAAGCATATCAATGTAGGCAGTATATTATTATCCTGATTTACCAGTACCTATACCTATGATTTAAATATGTCCCTCAAATTTCACTTGTTGGAAACTTAATCCCCAATACAACAGAATTGGGTGGTAAGAACTAATAAAAGTTTATTAGACCATGAAGTCTCTAACCTCATGAATGTATTAAAACCATTGTCTTCAGAATGGGTTAGTTATTGCAAAAGTAGACTTGAGATAAAAGAATGTTCAGTCCCCTCTTGCTGTTTCATGTGTTTGTTTTCTTGCCCTTCTACATTTTGCAACAGGTGATATGTCAAGAAGCCCCTCACAAGATGCCAGTACCTTCATATTAGACTTCCCAGCCTCCAGAACTGAGTTAAATAAATTTATTTTGTTAATAAATTACTCAGTCTGTAGTATTGTGTTACAACAATACACAGTGAACTAAGACTATGTCTATATTGAATTTTAGTGGACACAGAAAGTAGCTTACAAGTACTTTCCTAAGTTTAATTAAATATGCAACAAAGTTAGTATATTTTTCTGAGCTAACAGAAAAAAATGAATATAAAGCAAGTGTGATTTAGTTTAGAGTGAAAGTAAAAAGTAGATTTATAGGTTGGTTAATCATTAAACCATTCATAATGACTAGTTTGACACTTTAGATAGAGGCACATATTTAAATTAAAAAATATTTTTTTAATAGGAATCATGTATTTTACTTATTTCCTATTTCAAGTAGCAATTAAATTCTACACACCAATTAAATTAAATGTTTCTTAAAATACATCAGAAAACTCAAACTTCTAAAAATGGAAATACCTCAGAAAAAGTAGGTTTCAAGTTTATTAATAATTTTTTTTTTGAGTTGGAGTCTTACTCTGTCACCCAGACTGGAGTGCAGTGGCCTCTCCCGGCCACCACAGCCCCGACCTGCTGGGCTCTGGCGATCCTTCCACCTCAGCCTTCCGAGTAGCCAGAATTACAGGTGCGCGCTACCACGCCCAGCTAATTTTTTGATTTTATTGTAGAGATGAGGTCTCGCCTACCCAGGCAGGTCTCGAACCCGCGGGCTCAGGCAATCCACTCACCTCAGCCTCCCAAAGGCACGGGATTACAGGCTGAGCCTCTGAGCCCGGCTATTAATAAATATTTTAAGACAGGCAAGAATAAGGAGAGGGAACACTGAATGAAGACACTAAATGTAAGTGAAGGTTGGAGAGATCTATAAATAATAAGAAAAATGTAAGTGCAAGAATGAAAGAAGTACCATACTTACTTCACATGCTTACAACAATATGACAGTGAATGACTGGTAAAGGCTGTGTTGGGCCGTGTATAGACTGAGTTCACGGACACCTTTGGGCACCAATATATGATGAGAACAAGTCTCCAAATCATATTGCATAGAGCTTTAAGTGACAGATTATAGTTTCTGTGGGAAACAAGTCCAATATTCATACTCATATTCAACTGTAGCACAGTACAGGGACAATCTGAGTTATATTCATATTCAACTGTACAGGAACAATCTGAGTTACTCGTACCACAGAACAATGAACAAACCTTATGAAAGTGGCTCATCACTGCCCATATTTGATGGGCCTTTAAAGTTATTTAAGAGGTTAATTTTCCAGTGGTTTCTTTCCATGAAAAGAAGTAAATAACTGAGTGGCTAATGTTATAATTTATATATTAAAATAATAAATAAAGATTGCTTTATATTATTGCATAATATTTTCCTTAACTGTCATTCTTTACTACTGTCCCCTTTAAAGATATTGCAGATATTGACATTCTCATTATATGTCAGTGTCTTTCTTACTCATATGTGATTTAAGGAAGTGTAAATATATTCTTAACTTGCATTTCTATAACATTCTGAAGATAAATGCTTGCACATGAACATATCATCCGTTTATTTTGGAAGTCAAGGGGAAAATGTTATTCAATATACTGTGCAGATGTGTGCTTTATGGCATGGCTGAAGTAATAGCTATTAAAATTATTTTACTAATTCAGGCATATCTACTGGGTGCCAACTACTACAATGTACTCTTTCATTGTTGTTTCTATTTTTCCAAATAAATAAATAAACCTCTGTTAAAACTCTTTCATCAGGTAGATTTGAAAATGTGTATTTCATCTTCCCAGATATCACTTGTAAAATAAACCAACAAAACAAAACAAAACTTATAATGAATGTCAAGCAGTTTTCTTTTTGTGTGTGCTTTGAGTAAGAGTCTCACTTTATCAACCAGGCTGGAGTTCAGTGGCTTGCTCACAGCCTCCTCAGCCTCGACCTGCTGGGCTCAGGTGATCCTTCAGCCTCAGTCTTCTAAGTGGCTGGAACCACAGGCATGAGCCAGAACACCCAGTTAAGTTTTTGAATTATTGTAGAGACAAGGTATCACCAAGTTGCTCAAGCTGATCTTGAACCTCTGGACTTAGGCAATTCTTTTACTTCTGCTTCACAAAGTGCTGGGATTAAAGATGTGTGCCACTCCTGGCTGAACAATTTTCAAGGATCTAATATCTGAAAAGAAAATGTAGAAAGTCTCATTCTCAATAATTTTCTTAATCTAATCATCTCTGGAAATAATTGTTTCTTCCTCAGGGTGAATGTATTATTAGCAGGATATAACCTATGACCATAGCCAAGGAAGTGACAAATTAAACTGTGGAATGAAGCTATTTGCATAAGACTGTTAAAAACGTTTTTCGTTTACTATCAAAGCATATTATAATCTTTACTATGAAATGTTGATTGATAATCATCATTTAGCATGTGAGGCAGATTCTCCAAGTGGCTTACCTACTCCAGTTGCTTAAAGTCAAGGTTTGAGTTCAAATGCACTGCCTTATTTTCCTGAAAGAGAGAACACAACTTCTGAATACATTCAATTATAAGATTAGCAACTTATAAATGACTTTGAAAATTTATTTGTAAGTCATTTTTTATAGCAGGTTGTACAGCAAACATAATTCATAAAACTGATCTATAAATGGCACAATTCCTGGGCTAGCCCACAGGAACCTAGTTAATTAATAATGCAATTTGCATGTTACATATTTAAAGTTAACAAGCAAAAATCTTAAAAATAGTAATTATGTATAGCTGTTGCTCTTATTTAAAAATGACAAATACATCACCAAATTTTCAAAATGTATTCACAGTAGCTTCCAGAAATACTGAAATATGATAAAAAAATAAACAAATAATTGTTTTTAAAAATATTAAATGGTCATGCTTGAAAAAAGTCAGAGGCAGATATAGAAATACATAGAACTTCTGGGAATATAAAGGTTCATGGCATTAATTCCTTATAATATCTATATCTAAAATATCTAGCTTTTGTTATGAGAGAAATATCACTAATACCAACCTTATATGAAGTCATGGTGAATTTGATACTCATTAATGGAACAAATAAGTACATATTGTTTTTCTCAGAAGGAAATAAAATTTGTCACTCAAAAAATTGAAAAAATCCAGCAAAGGCCTTGTATACTGCATGTATAAAGAACTATTTCAATGTATCAATAGGAAGACAAATAACTCAATCAAAAAATGGACAAAATATTTAAACAGATACTTTGTACACAAATATATGTAAATAGTCAATGAAAATGTAAAGATGTTCAACATCATTATCAAATAAATTTCAGACATGCAAATTAAAACAACAAAGAGATACCACTGTATACTCACTGGAGTAAGACAACCTAAAAAGCCTGACAATATCAAACATTGATAGGGAAGGAGGTCAACTGGAATATTCATGTACTGCTAGTCATTAATTATACTATAATGTTATATTCATTTTGAAAAACAAGTTGGCAGTTTCTCATCATATAAAACACACACTTAACATTTGACTCAGCAATTTCACTTCTAGTGGTTATATAGATACATTATATATATATATGATATATTGTCTCCACACAAAGATATTGTAAGTTAAAGTTTAGAGCAACATTATTCTTAATGACCCGAAACTAGAACCAACTCAAATATCAATAAACTAGTGAACAGATAAGCAAGTTGTGTATTTGGACAATGGAGCACGAGTACAATGCAAAATCCAGAGTATAAATACAAATACAACACAAAATGGTGGGATGAACTACTGATACATATAACAACATGGATGAAAATCAAAAAATATAATACAAAGTGAAAGAAGCCAGGCACAAAAGACAACATATTATTCCATTTTATATGAAATTCTAGAAAAGGTAAAAATAGAGAGAAAGGATTAGATGAGTGGTTGACATTATCAGGTTGGGGAGGAAAGATTGATTACAAGTGAGCACAAAAGAATTTTTATTTTGATGAGGTCTTGCCTAACTGTATACATTTGCCAAGTCTATTGTACTCTAAAAATCTGTGAATTTTATGGAATGCAAATTATACCTCAAAAAATACAAAACAAACTATAAAAATTAGTATCTGTCAAATATTAAAAAAAAAGCCAGTAGAATATTTAGTGAAAGGAAGGATACAGTGTTGGATATCCTCTGTTTGTCCTCCAGATTCGTTTTCACCTGACTCCATTCTGCCCTGTATTCAGGAAAGCTTAACTGTATTGAACAGTGGACTCTCTTGCCCTTTTGTCTATTATTGGGTTTAGTCAATGGTATCCCCCAGCAGCAAAGAAAGAAAGAAGAGTGATGCAGCATGCTTATTTTCTCCTGTATCTCTTCTATTCTCTCTGGAATCATATTGGGCTAACTCCATTCCTGGGGCAAGGTTACAGCTCTTATCAGGTGGTCTCTCCAATAAGAGTTCTGTGTCTAGATAAAACAACTACCTCTTCTTCTCAATTATTCATGCTTAGGTGTGAATATAGGGAACCCAACAACCCCTTCGGGTCCCCTCCCACTGTGGGAGCTTTTCTGTCCTTTCAATAAATCCTGCTTTCTCACAAAAAAAGAAAAAAAAAAAAAAACAGAAAACAGGGAAATTAGAACTGTTGTTACTTGCCTAAATGTCCTATGTACTCAGTTTCCTTATTTTTTCTATATATCGTTCATCTCTTTTATAAATATCACCTTTAAAAAAGCAAAGAGCCTTATTTATTTCTACAGGATTATTTCTTATTCAGTAATGTAGGATCTTTGAGGTTCTCAGTAGTTCGTTTAAAGAAGTGGAAGCATGTGACACATTTCTTCACCCATCATTAGGGTCACAGCTAACACTTCTATAACAAAAGGCAGGTTGACAAAAGAAAAGCATAGCAAATATATATAATCAAAGTTTTACACGACACAGGATCTTTCAAAAATTAATACCCAAAACACAAAAAAGTCTCTATATTTATGCTTAAGTTTGATTAATAATGAACAGTTATGAAAAAATGTGATTGGACAAAAGGGTATAATCTAATGGTAATAGACTAAGCAGGGAAACACAGCATCTTTATTTCTGTTCAGATACCTCTTGTTTTCTCTGTGTAACATTCATTTTCAAGGTTATTATCACTTTAGTTGACATTTAATCAATCATTATGACCAATCTCAATTTTTCCATAGCTTGACCAAATCACTTCAGTCCTCTTTAGAGTATAATGCTTACTTCTTAGAAATAACCCTTACTATACAGCTTCATGTTAGACTATATATAGTCATCCAATATTAGTTCTTGCTATTTGTCTGAGTGCTTAACATACATAAAGTTTTGTACCTAGTCTTATGATGTTTGACCTCTCTTGAAGTTTGAGCACTTAGCAGCAGCTGGTCAATTGTAGGGAAGAAAATTAATGTCTTTTCCTCCGACAATAGACAGATCAACAGGACAAAAGGTGTACAAGTTTATTAACATGCATAAACATGGGAGCCATATAAGATCCAAAGCCATATGAGACCCAAAGAAAAACCAGATGGTTGAAGCTTATGCAAGCTCTTCATAGGAGAGAGGGAGATGGGAGGAATAAAGGCAATTATGAAAGACTATAAATGATTTTAGAAAAAAATGAATGAATCTGAAGAGCAAAAAATAATTTGTAAATAATTTTCTTTGGAAAATGAATGGGATATACAAGTTGCAGGAAAGTTGAGAGGCAGAACTATGCTGTGAACAAAGGTTGTATTATTTTGCAGATAAATTCTCTTAGGTAGTCTTTTAGAGCTGTCCTCAGAAGAGTACATGAAAAGTCTTTCTGGGCAAGGTAATGATTTTTAGTCTTTTTTCTTCTCCAGTAGTTAATCTTTCATGGTTAGTTTATGAGATTCCTAGGGAGAGGGTTTTGAGACAATTGTATTTCTTTTGGAAAAAATTATCATCAGTTGGATAAGTGAACTTTCAGAGAAAACCTCTCTGTACTTGGTGGGGAGAAGCAAGAGAAGGTTAGAAAGTTCTTCATTCTGAGGCAGCTTCTAAGGCCTTTCTATTTCCTTTAATTCAAAATTGTTCAGCATGGTAAAGCACCATATCTTGGACTATCATTCTCTGAGCCCCAACACCAGGAAAGGAAGAAACATATCTCTTTGTGAAAAGTGATTTTCCAAGAGATATTCTCCTGCCAAAGAAGATTCTTAATCAAATAGTTTTGGGAAATACTGCATTATAGCCTTTATCTTGAAGATTCACAACACACATTAGCATATGAGAGGCTCTGGGGAATTTTTTAGATATACTTACAGCTTTACATGTTACTTAATTTACAATTCAAAGCATCCCTATAAGGAAAGTACTACTGTATTTTTATTTTATAATAAGGAAAACTGAAGCACAAAGAGATTAATTAATTTATTGAAGGTCACGTTGCTAATAGTCAATACAGGATAAATGCAGTGAGCTGCATACATCTAATGCTTGTGCTCCTAATGACCACATGTAGTCTTTCAATAAAGAATTCCATAAAATAGATTTTATTACAGAGACATATATTAATAATGATAATAAAATACTTCATTAGTGTTTTCTATGTGCCACGCTCTCCCTGTGATAAAACTCTTTATATAAATTGTGACACTTAATTCTTAAAATAGTACTGTAAGTCTATGGAGGATATAACAATAAAGATAGAAAAATAGAAACATAGAAAAGTTAAGCAACTTGCCCAAGTTCTCAGCTGTTAATTTTCAGAGCTGAGATTTAAAATCTGGAAACGAGACACACTTAATTTGAGATTACAGGGATTTAATAGTATTAGAAAAGACAGGGCCACCCAAATAGAATAGTTGCTCATCTCTGAGTCACAGTGCCCACAGTGCCCATGATCATTCCAAATCAATTTAAAATCAAAATATTCTTTTGTGTTATTTTTAGGACATACCAATAAATAAAGAAATCATACTTATGGATACATAAGTGACTGGCAAAAATGAATTATGATTACTCATTAAACAAATAAACAAATATTACCTTTCAGAAGTTTGTTTAGCTAATGATTTCTACACATTGAATGATATTGTACTTAAAGGCACTGTACGATTTGGTTAGACAAAGTGTTTGCAGATATATTTATACACTTTTTTTTTGTTTTAGAATTGGAGTCTTACTCTGTTGCCCAGGCTGGAGTGCAGTGGGAAACTCATGGCTACTGCAGCCTCAACCTGTTGGGTTCAAGCAATCCTTCTGCCTCAGACTTCCAAGTAGCTGGAGCTACAGATATGCAACACCATGCCTGACTAATTTTTATTTATTTATGTATTTATGTGTGTATGTATTTCTTTATTGAAACGAGGTCTTGCCACCCTTGCCCAGGCAAGGTCTTGCCACCTTGCCCAGGCTGGTATCAAACCCCTGGGCTTAGGCAATCCTCTTGCCTCCACCTCCCAAAGTGCTGGGATTACAGGTATGGGCTACCACACTCAGCCTGTAGACATTTTAATAGTAAAAGTAAAATGTGTTTTTTACAGAAAAGCAGAATTAAAGTCAGAATATAGAAAAATATCAACATCATGTAGATTGTGGCTTTAAAACAAAAATGTAAGTTTATTTAAACTTATGAGGTGAAGGGGAGAAGAAAGCATTACCTGCCTTTCATAGTTCTTAACTGGGAGTCCTTAAAACAAGACAGATATACAAAAACAAACAAACAAACAAACAAAAACAAGTAGTTAATTAACATATGCACTTTATGTACATGCAAGAGACCAGAATATGCCTGGCAAAATATGAAGAACTGTTGAGCTAAAGACAATTAAGAAATTGATGCATAAAATGTCTTTGCCCTCCCTCTATTTGCCTAAATACAGAACAAGGACAAGAGATACTCTACACACCCTTCTATGTGGCAGAACAAAGGTTGGGCACTGAAGAAAATGTGGAATTCATTCTGGAAATGGTGTCAAATGTTGACAAAAAAGTCAAACTTTGTAAAGTATTTAAAGAGGTTTATTTTGAGCCAAATACGAGGAAGAAACCCCCAAAACTGAAATTTATTTATTTAAAAAAGTGTATTTATTCCTACATGTTTGAACTTCAGTCACCTTCAAAGTACTCTCCATTTTATGCAATACACCTATTGAGATGCTCAAAAAAGTTTCTGAACTCATCAATTGTGATGTCTTTTAGTGCTTCTGCCATTTTTTCTTTCACCTCTTCCATACTGACCAAACATTTTCCTTTGAGGACATTTTTCATCTGGAGAAACAAAAAAAGTCACTCAAGGAGAGAACAGGTGAACAGGGAATGTGGAGCATGGGAGTCATGCTATTTTTGGTCTAAAACAACTGAACACTCAGCATAGTGTGGGTAGGTGCATTGTCATGGTGGGAGAACCAGTCACCTGTTTGCCACATCTTGGAATCTTTTTTCTGCAAATCTTGATGCAACCTTCTTGAAACATAAAAACTTTGGTTGATTATTTGATCTGGAGGAACAAATTCTGAGTGTACTACCAGGGACCCATACTCCAAAAGATAATTCTGGATATTTTGGGGTCCCTCCTTGTATATGTGATGAAGACCTGAAGCACAGTCTTAAGAGATCCTGAGAACATGTACCCAAGGTGATTGGATTATAGTTTGATTTTTATACATTTTAGGGAGGCAGAAGTTACAGGCAAAACAAAAACCAACACGTGAGGTTCACATTGGTTGGGGTGAGAAAAGTTGGGGGCATCTTGAAATGGGGGCTTACAGGTAATAGGTGGATTCAAATATCTTCTGTTTGACAATTGGTTGAAAGAATAAAGCTCTGTCTAAAGAATTTAAAATCACATAAATGAAGCTTTGAAGTAGAAGGCTTCAGAGAAAATAGGTCATAAATGTCTACAGATTTCAGACTATTCTTAGGGAAAGATACTGTATACATGTGGAAATTTCTCCAGGAGATTGTTTTGCAGGGTCATCTTGAGGCAGGATAATTAGTACAGGTAAGGCATAGATAGATAATTTTCTTGTAGGCAAGTTTTAGAAAGTATCCAGACATCCAGTTGGCAAGCTGAATGGCCCTTTGTGTTGGAATGCGAATGCAATTTGGACTCCCAGTCCACCTCACTCCCACAACTCATCAAAGGAAAACTCCATCAAAGTAGTTCCCAGACAGGGCATCAAAAGGCCATAGAAAGCCGGGCTCGGTGGCTCAGCCTGTAATCCCGCGCCTTTGGGAGGCTGAGGTGAGCGGATTGCCTGAGCCCGCGGGTTCAAGACCCGCCTGGGCAGCGAGACCTCATCTCTACAATAAATCAAAAAATCAGCCAGGCATGGTAGCGCGCGCCTGTAATTCCGGCTACTTGGAAGGCTGAGGCAGAAGGATCGCCGAAGCCCAGCAGGTCGAGGCTGCGGTGGCCGGGAGCGGCCACTGCACTCCAGTCTGGGTGAAAGAGTGAGACACCAACTCAAAAAAAAAAAAAAAAGGCCATAGAAATGAGAGTGTAAAACCACCTTTTAGCTAATGAACTTTTGTATTGAGAAGTCTGGCAAGTTTCCCTGAAAAAGATTACCCTTCCATCCATCAGAGGTGGAGAAATGGGAACAGACACTCCACCTACTCGTTAATATATTATTCGCTAAATAGATATGTCAGGCATTTTGTAAAAAGAAAAAGCCATGGTTTTCCTTTTTCAAGAAACTCGCCCATGGCAGGTCTTTCTGCCATGAATCTTCCTTTTTCCTTCTCTTCTTTCTCTAATAAACTTTGTTGACCATTCTAAAATTCATCTTAAGGTCAAGTCAAAGAATCCACGAGTTTTGTACCACATCCCACTCAGCATCAATTTAAAAATATGTCAAAGTATATTTTGAGATAAAATATTTATATATCATATCGGGACTACTATGTATAATGTGATGCTATACCAGAGTCCATTTGGAATCTGATATCCATTTTGTAAGTTTTATGATCTCTATTTTAATGCTAGTCAATTGTACCTAAACTTCACAAGGGAGAGAATATAATGAGGTGTGTCTGATCTCCTTTCCTGTTATAGCTGGAAATTGTATTTTTTCAGATTTCCCTTGGCCTAAAGAAGGTCTATTCAGTCAGTTGAGGGACTTAGACTTTTACTTTTTGTTTACACTGTTTTTAATGTACGTTGACTAGCTTTTTTAACTAGACATTATCTTCCATATATTTTTATTTCCACTATCTGCCCTTCCTAGAAAGCCAAAGTCTTTTTTTGTTTTTTGACTTGCTACTTTAAAAATGTACTGCTCATTGTTGAAGATACTATATAAGCTGGAATTCCAAGCCACATTTTTGATAATTATTCAATCTCTGGATGTCTCCCATGTATATATAAAAGATACATGTTAATGTACTTCTGTTTATTTTGTTTTATTAATCTGTCTTTTGTTATTGGAGTCACTTCCAACTAAGAATTTACCAGAGTTGAAATACACACACACACACACACACACACACACACACACACACACACACACACACACACACACACATACACACACACACATATAGAAGAAAAGTCCAAAAAATGAGTTCATTTCTAGAATAGATCTCAAGAAAAGGGTTTAGAGTTCAGGCTTAAATAGCATTGTTTGCTGAAACAAGGAAAGATGGGTGTGAGGAAAACCTTGATTATGGTAAGATGGCCAGGAGAAACAAGAGTAAAATTTGTTACACAGATCTAAGTAGGCACCTTCTTCACTTAGCTATCCCTCTCTTCCTGAGACAGAGAGAGTGGCACACTTAAAAATGGAAATTTTTTTTCTGGGTATAAATTTCTGCTACATATGGGCAGCTTTTCAGAGCTATCCCTGTGTTTTCAGTTTACCAAAATAATCAGCTTGAAATTGTCAATATGTCAAAGAGGAATATTTGGGGGTGGCATATTCTGGTCTCCTACAGTGATATTTTGAGGTTCTGTGCCTTTAGCTTTAACAGTGGGATTGTGTATATTGAACACATGTAAAGTACTCTGCACATATTGTTCTTATTTTATGAATATACTCTAAAATGAAAATGTATTTTTATCATCATTTTGAACATTTGTGGTATAGTGGAAAGACAACTGGTCTTGAAGTCAATTTAGGTCTGCATTTTGAGAAATAATAATAAAATTCTAAGCTCCTCCAACCACTTAACATTCCCCGTTCTTGACCACGGGAAGAGAAACCTTGAAGGCTACATTCCAGACCATGGCAAGATGGTGGGTCAGAAACACATCTTTACACCCCTTCTCTTCCTAATTTCCATTAAGCTTTCTTCACTAAGGGCCAAGCAGAAGCCAATCTTTTCAAAAGACTCCACTGCTAATTTCAACCTACTGCCTGACTGCTGCCTCTCCCTTTTTGTAGACTGGAGACAACTAACCAACATTCCTTTCAGATGAGAAACCATGGACCATGAAATGGTTCTGGTGAATCTATGTAAAATGCATTTTGAGGTCTTCTTCTTCACATTTTGATGTCAGAAGGTTGAAAAATCTTCCCTCAAATTATGCTATCACTTCATTTTTTTTCTACATGTGACCCATAAAGAAGCATGAAGCTCAATTGTGCATACTCACATTTCTCCTTTTATAAATGATCATGATTCCTTCTATAGCTTATTAAGTATGTTTAATCAGCCATCCTGTTCAGCATAAATTTCTGTTTCCTTTTCTCATCCCTTGAAGTAACTGTTCTCAGCGTCTGATCAGAGGCTAAGTTACCCAGTCTGTTGAAATGGCCACCCTACAGGCTGCAGCCCTTTATGAGAAATAAAGTTCACTTTTCCAAATTTGTGAACCTCATCATTCTTCAAACAATTTCATGGTGTAGATCTGCATCGAGTGTATTGTCTGGTATACAGTAAGTGACTTTTCTTTAAATTTGGTGAATAGATAAATAAATACTACTTACTGGCTCTGTGACCTTGAAAAACTTATCTTTATCTGTTCCTTAGTTTCTTTGTCTGAAAGAGATGGAATACAGTTAATACTTATCATCCAGATAGTTTTAGGAAATAGATATGGTGATACATAGGAATTAATTTTTAGAGCTGTTTTAGCAGAATTATTTCTGGACTAGCTGAAGTAACTTACATACAGTCTCACTCAGTTCTCCTTAGCCTATCTGCATGTTTTAACTGACTAATACTATGTACATCAATTACTTCTAAGAAGTCTATTTGGAGGATTACCAAAAAAATAAAGTAGTTTCAATTACCCTTTATCCATTCCTATCCAAGATCACGTTGCTAAAAAAAAAAAAAGTAAATGAAGAAGCAAAGTTTTAGGCAGTGGTGTGTCAAATAGAAGTTGCTCTAAATGCCCTTCCCCTGCTGAAGTACGAGTCAGTGAGGTGAGAAGAAACAATAGAACCCTCAGATAGCTTTGGTGCATAGGGTTGAGAATATAGACATGAGATATCTTTCTTCCAGACTGGAGCAAAAACAAGTCACACAGTTTCTCATCCAGGATAACTAAGAAGTAATAGAGAATAATGCCTAATGTGTCCCAATATTTGGGCCTGAACCACTTTTGTAGAGTGTCTGCCCACAATTGCATTGTAGCTGAATATATTTTTTTAAAGTAGAGAGCATCATAGATGTAATACAGAGAAGCAACTGATGCCAGATACTTTGCAGCAGGGAGGATAAATATGCTGTTGACATATATACAGAAAGTCAACTATGTATTAGATAAGAGTATGAATGCCACAGTAGATAATAGTGAGAGCAAATGGTATTAAAGGACAAAACTGACGTCTCCTATGAATTTTTGGCCCTAATATGCTACCTAAATCTTGAAAAAAAGCACAGAGAATAGGAGAAAAAATGGAACTTTTAGTTGATGGAGGAAAATTTGATTAAGATTATACTGATCTATTTTTCTAAAAATATTTTGCTACTGTAGGGGCAGAAAAATGTGAGTTATTTGTTCATTATAAGGACCACAACTGACACCTCTAGAACAAAAGACAGGATAACAATAAAAAAACACACAAAATATATTTAATGACAGTTTGACATGACATAGGGGCCTTCAGAAATTAAGAAAAGAAAAAAGGCCCAGGAAAAGCTATCTATTTTTATGCTTAGGCTTGATGAAGAATGAACATCTTCATGTAGAAGATGATTAGATGATGATTAGACAAAAGAGTGTAATAGTAATAGACTGAAAAAAATTCAGCAATGTCTGTCTGTTCAGATTCTTCTTGGCCTCTCTATGTAGTATTTCTTTTCCCAGGTATGGAGCAGGGCCTTTCTGGAATGAGTGTCTTCAAGGGAGAAGAGAGAAAGACTGTGGACTTTCTAGGTTTTATAACTTGCTTTGGAGAAGATAAATTTTAATTTCTATGACTTGCCTTTTGGGGAGAAAAATTCTGGTTTCTTTGACTCACTTCAGGGAGAAAAAGATAAGTCAAACAAAATCATGGAAGGTCTGAATGACCTTGCTTCTTAGACAGTTCTAATCTCTTTTCATTAAAATCACTCTGCATACCAAGTCACCACTTCTGGGTATCATGTTCTGAGTCCCAACACTACCTGATAAGATTGAGGTTTAAAATGAAAATGCAGTTAATATTTAAATAGACTAAAATTCTTTGCTCTTCTAAGATTAGAGGCTGAGAGTCATACTGCTACAAATAGAAATAAAAATTTTTTGAAATCAGGTGTTCAGAAATTAAAATTTACCTCTAATCCTATTTTTCCATATATATACACATATATACATATTTTTTATTTTGTTATAGGGATATGGGGTACAAATCAGGATTAACTACCCAAGTAGACTGCTTGCAGGCGAAGTTTGTTCCTCCAACTGGTTCTTACTTTTCCTGGTTTGGGACTAGGTACCCTTTGCGTTGTTATGTTCCTCTCCTCCTTTGATCCCTCCCCTGCCATTCCTTCCCTTGTGCTAATACGATTAATGTTCAGGTCCCACTTTTGAGTGAGAACATGCAGGATTCAGTTTTTTGTTTCTGTGATAGATCACTAAGTATGAAGGTCTTCAATGCGTCCAATTTGCTGTGAATTCCATAATTTTGCTCTTCTTTATGGTTCAGTAATATTCCATCATGTATATGTACCACATTTTCTTTATTCAGTTCACTTTTGATGGGTAGTAGAGTTGGTTCCATGTTTTTGCTATTTGTGAATAGTGCGGCTATAAACATGCATGTGCAGGTGTCTTTTTTGTAGAACAATTTATGGTTCTTCATTCCAGGAGAGGGATTGCTGGATCTTATGGAAGGTCAATTTTTAGTTCTTTTAGGAATCACCACACTGCTTCCATAGAGGCTGAACTAGCTTGCACTCCCACCAACAGTACAGAACCACTCCCTTTTCTCCACACCTGCACCAGTTTTTGTTGATTTTTTAAAATTTGTATTTATTAATGATGGCCATCCTTACTAAAGTTAGGTGGTATCTCATTGAAGTTTTGATTTGCAGTTCTCTGATAGCTAGTGAGGTTGAGCATTTTTTCATGTATCTGTTGGCTGCTTGTATATCTTCTTTTGAACAGTGTCTATTCTAGTCCTTTGCCCAATTTTTAATAGTTTTTGGGGTTTTTTTTCCTATCAGTTCCTTTGAGTTCCTTGTAGATCCTGGATGGTAGGCCTTCGTCAGATGAAATATTAGCATTTTTTTTTCCATTCTGTGGGTTGTCCCTTTATTGCCTTGTTGGCTTCTTTACCTGTGCAAAAGTTTTTCAGTATGATGAGGTCCCATTTATGTATCTTAGCTTTCATGGCATTTGCTTAGCTGCCTACTCCAATGTGCATAAGAATGTTTCCTATGCTTTCCTCTAGAGGTCTCGTCACTTGAGGTTTTATATTTAGGTCTTTGATTCAGACTTTATTTTTGTATATGGTGACAGGTGGGGTCCAGTTTCATTCTTCTGCATGTGGACAGCTAGTTTTCCCAGCACCATTTTCTAAATACGATCTTCTTTCCCAGTAGTTGTTATTGGTAAAATTATCGCTAATTTTAAAGCAAAATATATCACTATTTTATTCTCAAGTATAGTATATATTTTCGTTTTTTTTAATCAACAAAGAAAAAATCTAATAAGACTGAAGAAAATTTTCTGTGCACAGGCTAACAATTGCTTAACCTTCACATTTTCTTATTTCACCAAGTTTAGATAATCACAAGTAAAACTTTACAAAATTGTATATCTGTATAATCTTAGACATAATTTTTTTTCTGAAAGGATGAATCAATCTATTTCCTTTATTACATGAGAGAGATGAGGGTTTTATTGTTATTTTTTTACTTTTCTGAGCTATTTAAATTTTTCAACCATGTGTACATATGGTATGCTTTTATTTAACTTTCCTTCATCAAAAGTTGTAATCTGTGTAATGAGATTATGAGCACTTTTTATTCCTCCTTACATTTGTCTTTATAGTCATTAACGATGAAAGAAAGTTATTTTTAAATATCCATTATAATTATAAATAATTTAAAAATAAGAGTCAGGCACTGTTTTAGTTGTTGATAGAGGAAGTATAAAATTTGAGCTACAATTTCAATATTCTAATCCCAGGCAGAGTAAGTGAAAAAATGCTAGTGTCTGGGCAAGATTATAATATTTTTTCAAATACTTCAAAATATTACATATTAATTGACATTAGATATATCTAAGAATATAGGTGTCTTCTGTAAAAATTAAGTCATAAATAGACCAGGAATCAAGATTCAAAAAGTGCAGATTCCTGACTGAAGTTAGAAGAAGAGAGGAGAAATTCACAGACAATAAAGGACAGATCTAAATAAGAGTTTTTGAGATATTTAAGGATTTTGAGAATCCTGGGCAGGAAAAAACAAACAAACAAAACTGGAAGTGAAATGGGAGTTTAGAAAGTTCAATTAGAACCAGATAAAGAAAAATGAGCCAAAAAATAGATTGTTTTTCTCTTATTAAACTCAGTCTAGTGGAGGAATCAAAAATAAACAATAGAGAAATATTTAATTAAAATATTGGATAAACATAATGAGTAGAAAATATGCTGCCATTATAGAGATTTGGGGCATATGTTTATTCATTTATTTTTTAAAAATTTGAACAATTTTATCTTTATGAAAAATAAATTTACATAGTTTCAGAGTACATGTGATAATTTAGCACTTTCATATAATGTGGGAAGGTCAAATAAGTGTATTTGGGATATCAATCACTTTAAGTTTTTTTTTATTTATACTAAAAACATTCAAATTATTATCTTCTAGCTATTTTTTTGAATGTATAATAGATTATTATAAACTATAGTCACCCTGCAGATTTGCATAACACTAGATCTCACTTTTTCTATCAAATTGTATATTTGTATTCATTAACCAACTTATCTTTATTTTCCCTCCCTACTACACTTTCTGGCCTGTGGTAACCACCCACCTAGTCTCTGTATTCATGATATCAGTTTGCTTAGCTTTCATATGAGTGAGAACATGCAATATTTGTTTTTGTGTGTGTGCTTGAATATTTCACTTATCAATCTCCAGCTCCATTGTATGCTACTGAAAATGACAAGATTTCATTAATTTTAATGGCTAAATAATATTCCATTGAGCATATATATCATGTTTTATTTATGTATTCATTCATTGATGAGCACTTAGGTTCATTCCAAATCTTGGCTATTGTGAATAGTGCTGCAATAAACAGAGTTCAGATGTGTCTCATTGTGGCTTTGATTTGCATTTCTCTAATTAGTGATGTTGAGCATTTTTTATACACTGTTGATCAATGGTAATGTTTTATTTTGAGAAATGTCTATTCAGAGCTTTTGCTGATTTTTTTTAATCAGTTTTTTGGAGGGGCTTTGGATTGTTTTGGCTGCTTATGTATTTTCTGATTATTAGTCTCTTGTCAGATGAATAGTTGGAAAATATTTTCTTTCACTCTGTCAGATGTCTCTTCACTTTGTTGATCGTTTCCTTGATTGTGAAGAAGATTTTAGCTTGACTTGATTTATTTGTATATTTTTGCTGTGATTGCCTATACTTCTAAAGTCTTACACAAAAAGCATCTTTGCCCAGACCAATGTGCTGAAGCACTTTCCCAATAATTTCTTCTAAGTAGTTTCATAGTTTCAGGTTTTAGATTTAAGTCGTTAATCCATTTTTATTTGATTTTTATACACAGTGAGAGAAAGGCATCTTGCTCTTTCTTCTGCTTATATTTATCCCATTTTCTCAGAATCATTTATTGAAGAAACTGTCTTTTCACACTGTAAGTTCTTGGTGCCTTTGCTGAAGTTGAGTTGGCTATAAATATATGGATTTATGTCTGGGTTCTCTATTATGTTCCATAGATCTATGTGTTCATTAGTATGCTAGCACTATGCTGATTTTGTTAGTATAGTCTTAAAGTAAGTGTTTTAAATTAGGTAGTGTAATGCCTTCAGCTTTGTTTTGTTTTGCTCAGAATTGCTTTGACTATTCAAGGTCTTTTGTGGCTTCATATCAATTTTAGATTTTGTTCCGTATTTCTGTAAAGAATGCATTGATATTCTGATATCAATTGCATTGAATCTGTAAATTGATTTGGGTAGTATGAGCATTCTAACAATATTAGTTTTTTCATAAGCATGGAATATTTTTCCATTTTTTGGATGCTCTTCTTCTCACAGCATTTGCTTCTGGTGAGGGCTTCAGTCTGTTTCCTGTCATAGCAGAAGGCTAAGGGGAGTCAGAATGTTCTGAGATTTCATAGAAACAGAGTGAGGTGAAGTGCCACGTTCTTTTGAGAAATTAGCTCCTGTGAGAACTAACAGAGTAAGGACTTACTCACTATTGCAAGAATGACACCAAGGCATTCATGAGGGATATGCCCTCATAAGCCAAACACATCCCCATGTCCAACATTGGGGATCAAATTTTAACATGCTACTTGGAGTGGTCAAATATCTAAATTATAAGCTTCTACTTTTTTGAATTTGTTGACACTTGTTTGTGGACTAAGATATGGTCTGTTCTAGATACTATTCCATGGGCTGATGAAAATAAGGTTTATTCTACAGCAGTTGGGTTAGCTATTTTATAAATTTCAGTTAGGCCTATCAGAACCAGTGTGTAGTTTAATTATAATGTTTCTTTGTTGATTTTCTATCTGGATGATCTGTCCATTACTGAGAGTAGGTGTTAATAGCCTTCATTTTTATTTTATTTCAATCTATCATTTTTTTAGATCTATTAATGTTTGCTTTATATACTTGGGAACTCCAGTGTTGGCTGCACATATATTTAGAATTGTTATATCCCCTTGCTAAACTGACCCATATGTCATTATATAGTGATGTTCTTATCTCTTTTTACAGTCTTTGATATGCAGTCTGTCTTATCTATGTATAACTACTTTTGCTCTTATTTTAGTTTCTGGTTGCATGAAATACGTTTTTCCACCCATTCACTTTTAGCCTATGTGAATCTTTAGGGGAGATGTTGGGGTTTTTTGTGGGCAGCATATAGTTAGGTCTTATTTCTTTATCCATTCACCTACTGTATGCCTATTAATTGAAGAATTGAGTCTACTTACATTCACTGCTATTATTGATGAGTAAGGCTTATTACTGTCTTTTTCCGGTTGTTTTGTAGCACTCCTCTGTATTTCTTACTGCTTTTTTTGTGATTAAGTCATTTTATCTGGTAGCATGCTTTAATTTGTTGCATTTTATTTTTTAGTGAATTAAATTTAGGCATTTGTATGATGATTACTGTGAAGTTTACAAAAAACAAAACAGAAATATAACAA
Organism: Cephalopachus bancanus; assembly: GCA_027257055.1. Taxonomy (NCBI): domain Eukaryota; kingdom Metazoa; phylum Chordata; class Mammalia; order Primates; family Tarsiidae; genus Cephalopachus; species Cephalopachus bancanus. The sequence continues at coordinate 40,311 of JAPVLO010001399.1, read as the reverse complement.
ATTAAAGACATTATAATCTATCTTAGATTACAAAGAAGAGAAACAACAAAAGAAAACAAATCTACACTTTCCATTCTTTCACTCCACATTGTGAACTTCAATTGTCCCAATTTACATAATTTTATATTTTCAATCTTTTAACAGATTTCTATAGCTATTATTGCTTTTGGAAGATTTGTCTTAGGGCTTTATATTAGAGTTATGAGTGGATTGCAAATCACAATTACAGAATTATGGCATTCTTGGTTTGTTTGTATACTCAATTCTACCAGTGGTTTCTATACTTTCTTTTCTTTTTTTTTTTTTTTTGGAATATCAGTGCTTTTCTTTTTCCTTTTTTTTCCTGATTGAAGAATTCCCATTAGTATTTCTTGTAAGATGGGTGTAGTCATGGTGATCTCTTAGATTTTGTTTTTCTGGGGATGACCATTTCTCCTTCATATTTCAATAACTTTTTCTGGATACAGTATTTTTCAATAGAGGTTTTCTGTGTTTTGTTTTGTTTTTTGACAGTGTTGTTCTGCTATCTCCTGGCCTGCATGGTTTCCTAGAAAAGTCTGTTGTCAAACAAATTGGAGCTCCTTTATATATTACTTGCTTCTTTTTTCCTGCTGCTTTTATCTTATTTATTTTTTAAGTCAAGGTCTTTGTTTTCCAGGCTGAAGTGCAGCGGTGTGATAATGACTCACTGCAGCCTCAACATCCTGGATCAGGCAATCCTTCTGCCTCAGCCTCCTGAATAGCCTAGACTATACAGGTGCGCTCCACCATACCTTGCTAAATTTTGATTTTTTGTAGAGATAAGGTCTTGCTATGCTGCTCAGGCTGGTCTTGAACTTTTGGGCTCAAGAATTACTCTGGTTTTGTCATCACAAAGTACTGAGATTATACACATGAGACATTGTCTGGTGTCTCCTGCTGCTTTTAGAATCCTTTATTTGCCCTTATCTTTGGATTGGAATAGTCTCATTTGTATCAAATCAGTTTGGAGTTCTCTGTCTTTCCTGTATTTGAACATTTATACCTTTGTCAAATTTTGGAAAGTTTTCTGTTATTATTTATTTAAATAAGCTTCCTATTTTTGTTTTTGCTCAACTCCTTCTCAAACATCAATGACTCTTAGATTTGGTCTTTTGAGGTAAATTTCTGTCTTCTAAGTTATCTTCATTTCTTGTCTTCCTTTTTTTCTTTTTTCTCCTTTATTTCTAAATAGTCAATCTTCTAGCTCACTGATGCTGTCTTCTGCCTGATCTATTCTGTTGTTGAAAGCCTCTAATCATTTTCCATTTCATCCAATGTATTTTCAGTCCCAAGAGTTTTGTTTCATTTTTAAAATTATTTTGATCTCTTTGTTAACTTTCTCTAATAAATTTATGAATTGTTTTCCTTGCTATCTTTGAGATCTTTAAGTTTTCTTACAAATCTATTTTTGAATTCTTGGTGAAATAGCTCACATATTGTCATCTCATTAGGGTTAGTCACTGTTTGCTGACTTTGTCCATTTGGGGAGATCATGGTTCCCTGTTTGTTTTTATGCCTTATCTTTGTAATAAATGATTAGTTATTTATTTCAGTCTTCTTTGTCTGGCTTGCTTTGTTTTTTTATTGGATATACTTGCTCGGTGGTTATTTACTGCTAGTTCAATAGTTTTGAATATAAAGAAGAGAAGAGGTCAGGCATGGTGATTCAAGTCTGTAATTCCAGCACTTTGGGAGACCAAGGTGAGGGGATTGACTGAGTCCACAGGCTCAAGAACAGCCTGGACAACTTGGCAAGACTTCATCTCTACAATAAATCAAAAAATTAGCCAAGCATGGTAGCATGCCCCAGTAGTTCTGGCCACTAGGAAGGCTGAGGTGGAAGGATCACCTGAGCCCAGCAGGTTGATGCTGGGGTGGCCATGAGTGTGCCACTACACTCCAGCCTGGGTGACGAAGTGAGACTCCAACTCAAAAGAAAAGAAGAGAAAAACGAGTCAACATCCATTTAATAGTCATTTTCATCTCCTTGATGATTTTTAATAATCTCTTATTTTGAACATAAAAAAGTATCAATAGATATAAGCACGCTTCTGGATATTTGAAGTTTTTGAATAAATATAAAAGATTGCTACAATCAACTATCATTTTTCTGTGGTTTATATTAAAACATATACTACTGAATATAAACGTATTACTGAAATCCTGGGTTGGGAATATAAGAGTTTGTTTCCCTATTTTGAAATAATTGAAAAGCAATAACAATAGTATTCTAAAGACTAGATAGTGAAGTGAAGGAGAGGAAATGTAAATGTGAGAAAAAATATATAATTTGTCCAAACACAGCTTTAACCTAGTTTGTCTCCCTCCCATATCTTCTATGTATTTCAAGCATAATTGCACTGTACTTTGTGTGCTTTTGTGGATGTGGATAGAATTTCTTATAACATTTCTGGTGATCCTGAGTTACACTTGCCTCAATAATTATCTGAATACAGGATATGGCCATCACCTCTGCACTACTGAAGCTCCAAACTAGAGATAATTTTAAATGTAAACCAGTAAATTTAAACCAGCAGGAAGTATTTACTGTGAAGACTGACAAGAGAGTTCAAACATTCAGTGCAATTTAACAAGTAGATAACAAGTTTCTATTATGTTGTAGTTATTGATGAAAGGAATGACACTGTCTTTGCCCTCAAATTATTTAGAAACTCTGAAACAGGAATATAAACAATTATTCCTTGTTATGTTGGTGAACTTCTGTAATACATAACGATTACATATCAAAGTATCTAGTACACTGACACATAATAGAAGCCTATTGAGTTAATCTCCAATCCTCAACTACCACTTTTATCTCAAAGAACTATATATCTATTTTACACTTTACCAGAACATAGAAAATGAATCAAGAAAAAAGGTCAAAGTCTAAAAATATGCATGAAAAGACTAATCTCACTTCACTTGTATTTGAACAAAAGATGAAAATTAGTAATATATACATTCTTCTGGCTATGAACCAATTATGTTTTGAGAAACTATAAATGCATTTGTCTTAAGTTCAAAATGATACTATACAAGGGAGCATTTGCACTAGCTGCTGCTAGCTATCAGGCATGATTGACATAATTTTGTTTCAATGTACAGATTTTTCTCTAAAATATTTTAAGCTGTAATTTTAAAAACTAAAAAATTCTTTACCATAAAATATAGATATGAAAAACAAAAAAGAATAAATCACAAAATAATTTTGTACTAGAGCTAAAAACCTTCTAAAACTTAGGAGAAATGTATGCACTTATTCCAAGAGATTCTGAACTATTAGGTACTAAAACATTAGGTATTAGAAAAACAGAAAACCTTAAGCTGTTGTCAAGTCAGTCTGAAAAGAGAAACTGAACCAGGTCATAGGAAGTATAAGGTGGCTGGTGGAAATTTCTCAAACTTGAAGAGAGGAACAGCAACAAATACAAACACTAAGAACAGTTGAATAAACTGATCATAAAGATAATATTAAAGAAAATTAAGCATGATTATGATCTAATATATTGTAATTACTCAATGATATTTTGACTTGTCTAAATTCTTAACTACATAGCAGTGATTAATTATAAGATTCATTTCAGTTTACCTAAGTTCAGAGTCCAGAATGATTCAGTCAAGAATTGTACTTAAAGCACCGGTAACTTAGGTATTATAAAAACAAAAAGACTATTTATTTATTAATTTATAGGTACATCTAATTTACTTCTGGGTAAGTGACAGAGACTTTATGAGTAACTATCATAATTAAAATAGTGAAAAACTTATTTGTAACAAGAATATATAGGTTTCAACATTGTGTTGCATTTAATCACTAAAACCAGAAAGAGGATTCTCAGAATGGCTTATACTAGCCACTGATGAAAATACATAATCTGAGAGTTGGTTTTCTTAAAATATAAAAAGAATCAACAAACTCTTGACTAGAAAAAAGTGAAGGGACTCAAAAATAAATAAAACCAGAAATGAACAGGAAGACATTACAAAAAATATCACCAAAATACAAAGGATCATAAGACGCTACCATGAACAATTATACAGCAAAAAATTGAATAAATTAGAAGAAATTGATAAATTCCTAGAAACGTACAAACTACCCAGACTGGATCATATGGAAGGCTGATTAAACTTATGCAAATCAATGAATGTAATCCACCACATAAACAGACATAAAACCAAGAACCTCATGCTTATCTCAATAGATGCATAAAAAGCATTTCATAAAATACAACAACAAAATCTTCTTGATTTTTTTTTAAAAAAAGCTCCCAAACATTTATGCACTGAAGGAATATTCCTCAAAGTAATAAGAGCATCTATGGCAAATTTGCTGACAACCTCATATTTTGTGGGTAGAAGCTGGAAGCATCTCCCCTGAGAACTGGAACAAAACATGGATTATTATTACAAGGTTACAGGAACCAAAACAGCATTATACTGGTACAAAAATAGACACATAGTCAATAGAACAGGATAGAAAATCCAGAAATAAAATCACAGACCCTCAGCCAACACATCTTTGAGGAAACCAACAAACAGAAACATTGGGGAAAGAAACCAATTTTAGCAAATGAAACTGTGAAAACTGGCTAACCACATGCAGGAGAATAAAACTGCACCTCTACCTATCACCATATTCAAAACTTAACTCAAATGGATAAAGAACTTAAATATGAAATCTCAAAATGTAAAAATTTTAGAACAAAACCTAAGGAACACCTTCCTGGACATCCATATAGGCAGTAAACTCATGACCAAGTCTTCAAACACAAATGCAGCAAAAACTAAAATTGACAGGTAGGACCTTATCAAACTAAAAAGCTTCTGCACAGAAAAAGAAACCATCAAGAGAGTAAACATACAACCCACAGAATAGGGAAAGAATATTTGCATGCTCATACACTGTTGGTGGCAATGCAAACTAACTCAATCTTTGAGGGAAGCAACTTGGAGATATTTCAAAGAACTAAAAATAGAACTACTGTTTGACCCAGCAATCCCACTTTGGGTAATATACCCAAAGAAACACAAATTGCTCTACCAAAAAAGACAACTGCATGTGTATATTTATCGCAGCACTATTTACAAAGGCAAAAACATAAAATCAACCCAGATGTCCATAAACAGTAGACCTGATAATGAAAATGTGGTATTCATACATGCAACCATAAAGAAAGACAAAATTATGTCCTTTGCAGTAACATGAATGCAGCTGGAGACCATAATTCTAAGTGAATTATTACAGAAACAAAACTGTCAATACAGCATGTTATCACTCATACGTAGACACTAAACATTGACCATAAAGATGTAAACAATAGGCACTTGGTATGGCTGAAGGAGGAAGAAAAAGGGGGCTAAGAGATACCAAATCACCTATTTGGGTGCCATGCTCAGTACTGGGGGGTGGGGGCTCATCAGAAGCCCAAATCTCTCCTTAATACAATATATTTATGTAACAAATCCTCATATGTATCCCAGGACACAAAAATTTAATAATTCGATTACTAGATTTTAGAGAAATATGATATATGAACAGAATACTGTCAAGTTAAGGAGATTGTATCAGTAATAAAGCATCTCCCACCAGGGAAAAACCTAGGACCACCAGGTATTTTCACAGATGAATTCTAGCAAATATTTGAAGAATTAATAACAATCCTTCTCAAACTCTTTTAAAAAATTGAAGTAAAGAGAATACTTCCAAACTCATTTTGTAAGGTTAGTATCACATCAACTTGATACCAAAACCAGACAGCAACACTACATGAAAAGAAAATTGTAGATCAATATTCTTGATAAGCATAGTTGCAAAAATACTGAGCAAAATACTAACAAACTAAAGTCAAGAACATACTAAAAGAATCATTCACCATGATCAAGTGGAATTTATCCATGAAATTCAGGGATGGTTTAATGTACATGAATCAATAATTGTGGACATCAGAATGAAGGACAAAAATTAAATGATCAATCATCTTGATAGATGCAGAAAAAGCATTTGACACAATTTAACACTCTTTCATGATTAAAGCTCTCTACAAAACAGATTAGGCACAGAAGGAAGGAATGTGCCTCCATGCAATAAAAGACTATGTTCTCAGCAGTGAACATTGAAAGTTTTCACGCTAAAAACAGGAGTAAGTCAGATGCCAACTCTCACTACTCCTTTTGAACATAGTATTAGAAATCCTATTCAGGGCAATTAGGCAAGAGAAAGAAAAACCATCCTAATAGGAAAGAAAGAAGCGAAATTGTCTCAATTTGCTGATGGTAAAGTCTTGTACATAGATAATCCAAAAAACTCCATTAAAAAAGCTGTTAGAATTAATAAATGAGATCAGTAAAGTTGCAGGATAAAATATCAACATACAAAAACTAGTAGCATTTCTACATACTAATAAGCAACTATCTGAAAGGGAAATTAAGAAAACAATCTCATTTGCAATAGCAAAAAAAAGTAAATATTTTGTTAAATTTAACTAAGGTGATATAAGACTTGAATACTGAAAACTATAAAACACTGATGAAAAAATGGAGGAAAATACAAATAAATAGAAATATATATATTTATGATTTAGATAATTAATATTAATATTATTAGAATTAATAATATTAGAGTTAATATTATGAAAACGTCCATAGTACTGAAAACAATCTATAGATTCAATGTAATCCCTATAAAAATTCCAATGACATTTGTCATAGAAATGGAGGGAAAAAAATCAGTTCTTATATTTGTAGGGAATAACAAAGATCCAGAATTTCCAAAACAATCTTGAGTAAAAACAACAAAGCTAGAGGCATCTCTCCATCTGATTTCAAAACATATAATAATGCATGACGCTGGCATAAAAACAGAAACATCAACCAATAGAATAGGATAGAAAACACAGAAATGGGTTTGGGTAATAATCCCCAAAGACACAACCCTAAACATCATAATCTTAAGCGATAATCATAATTATCTATGAACAAAGTTTGTCTGCTCATAACTGTTATAATCCTGTGACTGTTATTAGTATGAGTGTTTACATTTGCAAAAATATGCATTTTATTATTGCCTAATTTATTGTTTAAAGTGGCCTATGAGGTGTTCTATTGTGTTTTTATGTTTCTCAACCAACCCCCCCTTTAAAAAGGTAAATAAATGTCTTTTAAATAATTTTGGAATATTTTTAGAATTATATTTACTGGATTTTAATCTTTCAGTATTTTAACTTTCAGGATTATAAATTTCAGCATTGTGTCTTTTGGGATTGTGATATGTTCCCCAGGAAATAAATTAACACATTTCAGTAATTAATTTTTAACAAAGTTTTCAAGAACACACACTGGGGAAAGGACAGTCTCCTTAATAAATGGTGATGAGAAAATTTGATATTCACATGCACATGAATTAAATAAAACTCAAATCTTACATCATATACAAAAATTGATTCAAAATAAAGTAAAGGCTTAAATATAGGACTTGAAACTATAAAACTACTGGAAGAAAACATGGAAGAAAAGCTCCACAACATTGGTCTGGAAAATTATTTTTGGAATAAAACCCTGAAAGCACAGGCAACAGAAGCAAAAATAGACAACAGATGACATCAAACCAAAAAGATTCTGCACAGTAAAGAAAACAATGAACAAAATGCAGATACAACCTACATATTGTAGAAAATATTCTCAAATAATACATCTGATTAGTAGTTAATATACAATATATAAAGAACTCAATAGCAGAGAAGCAAATAACCCTATTTTAAAAAGTACAAGGTACCTTAATCGACATTTCTCAAAAGAAGACATATGAGTGGTCAATAGGCTCATGTAAAAATGCTCAAAATCACTAATTATTAGGAAAATACAAATTGAAACCACAATGAAATATCTACTAGCACATGTTAGAATGGCTTTTATAAAAAAAATAAAGATAATAAATGCTGAAGGGGATTCAGACAAAAGGGAACTCTTGCACATTGTGAGTGGGAATGTAAATTATGAGGGTCCAAAACCAATCCCCCCAAAAAACAGCTCAAACAACCCAATTATCCAAGAGAATGCAAATCAATATATCAAAGAAATATCTGCACTCACATCCTGATTGCAGCATTATTCACAATAGTTAAGATATGGAAAAACCTAAGTGTCTATCAGTGGATGGATGGGAAAAATTGGTATATTTACACAATGAAATACTATTCAATATTAAAAAGGAGGAAATTCTGTCACTTGCAGCAACATGGATGATTCTGGAGAGCACTATGCTAACTGAAATTGACCAGGCACAGGAAGACAAATAACATATCATCTCACTTATATGTGGAATTTTAAAAAGTTAAAACTAGAGAAGTAGAGAGTAGAATCATGGTTGTCAGAGTCTGGGAAGTGTGGGGAGGGAGAGTATGAGGAGTTGTTGATCAAAGGGTACAAATTTTCAGATAGACAGGAGTAGGTTTTGAAATCTATTGTATAACAGGGTGACTATAATTAATGATAATGTGTTACGTATCTCCAAATAACTAAAAGAGTAAATTTTAAATTTCTTACTATAAAAAAAGATGGGTAATCAAGGTAATGAATATGTCAATTAGCTTGATTTACTTACCCATATTGTATACATGTATCAAAACAAAACCACATTGTGCCCAATAAGTATATATAATTATTTTCAATTAAAATAACATTAATAATAAATTATAATAATTATATTAAAAGAAAATGCATAATCTGCTCAGCTATATCTTGACTATCACATATACAAAATTTCATAACATTAGCAAATATAATACAGTGTTATGACTATCTCTCCTCTGGCTTCCATGTTAACACATTCTCCTGATCTTCCTATTTCGCTTATGGTCACTCCTTTAGGTCTCATTGGAGGCTCAGGTATGGCTATTTGATCACTAAATGCTGGCATTCATTAAGTTCATTTATGTGTATTTCTTCTCACTCCATATAACTCTTTCAAATTGCACAAGTAAGCATCCATGACTCCCAAACTCATATCTCCAGCTCAGACCTCTCCTCTGGGATCCAGATCCTTAAAGTTGAACTACCTTTTTGACATTTCCATTTGAATAACCAAAAGGAACCTGAAACTCAAAAGACTCCAAACTGAGTTCGTAAGCAAACCATCATCGGCTTAAGGAACAACAGGACAGATTCTCTTCCACTGTTTCCTATCTTGATAAGTAGCACCATTTGAATCCAATTAAAAACCTAACACTACTTCTTGACACTTACCCCCCCCACACTTTCTGTATATAATTCAAAAATAAATTATTTTTTATGTCCTATCTCTCACATCCATGCATCTTTTTCAATCTCCACAATCATTTTTTTTAGCCTGTAGCAACCAGAAAGTCTTGTCCCTCTTTGAAGCTGTTCCAGACACTGATGCTACCTAGAGTAATCTTTTCAAAATGCAAATCTGTTTATGTCACCACTACTCATAATGCTGCCCCTTTAAACATTTCAATAGTTCAAAGTATTCAAATACTTTAAAGAGTATCCCATTAGGATAATGGTCAAAATTTTCAACATGAGCTCCAAAAATTTAAGTGCTCTGGTTTTTGTCTATCTCTCATTCTACATTATAGCCACACCCACTTTCCTTCAATTCTTTAAAGTCACACTACACCTTCTTATGAAGTACTATTTTATATAATTATCTACTCTAACCTTATTTAACTATTTCCTATGCTACGGTTTGACAGTTTGTGTCCCTCTAAAATTTATATATTAAAACTTAATCCCCGGTGCAATGGTGTTGGGAGGTAGGGCATCTGAAAGGTGCTTAGATCATGAGGGCGTAGGGTTAGTGTCCTTATAAAAGAGGTCTAAGAGAGTTTATTTGACACTTCTGCTATGTGAGACCATATCTAGAAGGCACCATCATTGAAGCAGATATTGAATGCTAACTAAACACTAAATCAGCTAGTGTATTGATCTTGGACTTCCAAAACTCCAGACCTGTGAGTAATAAATTCATAGTGTTTACAGATTTCTGAGACTAGAGTATTTTGTTATAGAAGTCCAGATGGACTAAGAGATTGTCTCCTTATGATTTCAGTTCAAATTCATATATACAGGAGAACCCATCCTGACCATTTACTTAATCTGACAGACATCCTTCTGTACATATTCTTCAAGCACTGTGCACCATTCAACCCTAACAATGACCCAGGTTGCAATGTAACACACTTGATTGATCATTCAATTAGTGTCTGCATCCTTGCCTAAACTCTAAATTACAAGAAAGTATATATTTTTTTCTTTTATGCCTATAATTATACTTCTGTTGTCTGTGTTAGCCCCTAGTAATGAAGTACTGAGTGTATAGCTCTATATTATTTCATAAAGGGAATAGGACATTATAGAGTTTCAGATTTATATCAACATTTTTTAAAGCTTTGCATAATATATGTTTTAAAACTAGACAGAAGGGTATGGCTATGAAACCTAAACAAATTAAGCAAATTCAGCACTGAGCACATCTAGTTTTTCCAACCATTTCATTTCTTTATGGAGAGTACAAAGTATGACTCTATATTCATGTAACACCTAAATTACTTAAACTAGTTTCTTTAAATTAGTCATTTCTTTATAAACACACCTGATCTACTCTTGAGTGAGTGACATAGACCCACATTCTATCTTGTCCTATCACCATTGGGATTATCCTTCACATTGTTTCTTATACATTCCTGTCACCTTAAAGACCCATTATTATGGTAAATAAAAGACACATACACTCAAATTATGTGTAATGTAATTTCCAAAACTTGAAAAAAAAATGACTACTGTGACTGTTCCCAGTAATAGTCATCCATAAATGATATCCAATATGTATTAAAAATGATATCTTCTTTCAAAATTATTGCAATAAGGGCCAAGACTATTACAATAAAGGAGAAAGATTGATCTCAACTCTGAACACAACAAAGATAGCTGGAGATTTATAGCCAAAAAGCAGAGTGAGGGTCATTGGATGGAAAATTACAAAGAGGAGCTTAATTAGGTATCAAGGGTGGGAGATTCTTGCTAAACAGACATAACAGGATTTTTGCTAAAGACAGGAAAATTATTTAGATACCAAGGGTGGCAGGCAGAGACATGCATTGCCCCACCCAGCTCCACCCAACCTACAACCTGGAACCTAAGGTAATCTCATCAAACTGGGAGAGACAGAAGCCTCTCCTCCATGCTGGATCAGACATAGACAGGACAGATTTGAGTGGCAGACTTGAGAGGCAGCAAGCCAGGTGAGTCCAGATCTGATCTACCCTCCTTCCATAGTAGGCCTGGGACATCTGACCCACACTGGCTGAGAGCAACCATATCAGCTGAGAACAGAAGGGAGGGGCTGGAGACCAGAGCTGAAAGGAAAGTTGTTTACAGGAAAGACCTCAGAGTGAGTTTGGCTCCTTGTTTTTGTTTTTGTTTTTTTTGGCTGTTTGTTTTGCTCATGTTTGTTTGTTTGTTTGTTTGTTTTCTTTCTGTTCTTGATAACGTTTTCATACTTGCTTTGTTTCTATTATTTTACTGATTTTTTTAGACTTCCTGTTTGTGTACGGGAAGAATACATCAATAGGGAGGTTTTTGTTGGTTTGTGTGTTTGTATGATTGTATGTTTTAGTTTTTTTTACTCATTTCTGTCTTTGTGTCTCTTTTCATTTGTTAGTTGGTAGGTACATCTGTCTGTTTTCCTTTTTACTCTTCTCTCTCACCACCTTCCTCTCATCCTCCCCTCCTTCCTTTTTTCATTCTTTTCCTTCTTCTTACCTCATTTTGCTTTCAGGGAGCAAACCTATACTCCCACTGCATGGACAGATTGTAAGGCAGTGGGAAGTGGGTTCCAAGGTGCCCACACACCTGTCAGTGGATACTGGGATCTGCAGATAGATTCTAAATCACAGCTCCCTCCCCAATTAAATCTCAAAACTGAAAAAAATATAGCTCCCAACCCACAGTCCAGTTTCAGAATTGAACAAAGCCAGAGGATTCACATAAGGAAAAATAGGAAAGTGAGCAAACAGAAGTAAAAAAACCCTGCCATCCCTGAACAACAGAATTGAAGAGGAAAAATAAAAGTTGGGGGCAGGAAAATCTACACAAATGAAGAAAAACCAAAAGAAGAATATGGGTCTCACACAGACCCCTGGGAGGTCAGACACTGAGAAAATAGACTTTTGAATGCAAAAAATGAAGAGTCCCCATAATGACTGGTCTCAAACTACAAACCCAGATATCAAGATATTAATAGAGAGAATAAATAGAATTGAGTAGAGACAGGAGGAAAGAAGGAAGGAGTTGATAAATGAGAAAACAGCGGTAAAGAATACTGTGAATGGCATAAACAGCAAACTAATAAGCATGGAAAGCAGAATTAGCCAAGCAGAAGAAAGAATCTCAGAGCTTGAGGACCAAAATATAGTACTAACCCAAACTGTCAAAAACATAGAAAAGAAGCTTAAAAAGACAGAACAAAACCTTTAAGAGATGAGCGATTATTTCAAGAGGTAGAACCTAAGAGTAATTGGACTTCCTGAGGTAGAAAGAGAGACAGAGACCACACTGGAACAAACATTACATGAAATTCTTCAAGAAAACTTCCCTCATCTCATCAGTGATCTGACCATTCAAACACAAGAGATTCATAGAACCCCTGTGAGGCAACAAATGAGAAGACAGACTCCTAGACACATAGTAATTTACCTAAACAAAGTAGGTATAAAGAAAAAATCCTAAAGGCAGCAAGAGAAAAAAGTCAGACTACCTACCAGGGAAGACCAATTAGAATAGCAGCAGATTTATCTACAGAAACACTTCAGGCTAGGAGAGCTGGGAGCCCAATCTTCAAAGTTCTCAAAGATAAACAATTTCAACCAAGAATAATCTACCCTGCTAAGATACGCTTCATCAGTGAGGGAGAATTAATATTTCCCAGACATTCAATCCCTAAGATCTTACACTGCTTCTAGACCAGCCCTACAAGAAACACTTAAGAAAGTACTAAACACAGAAGAAAGGGAAAAAAGAACAGCAACATTCTTCACAAAAGCAGGAAAAAGATTGAAAACACACATGAATCAACCCAAAAATCAAAAGAAAAACAACAAACAAACAGGAACGACAACAATTCTAAAAGAACCTCATGACAAACATAAATCCTCACATTTCAATAATTAGCCTGAATGTGAATGTACTAAATGCACCACTGAAAAGACACAGAATGGCAAAATGGATAAAATATCATGAAGCAACAATATATTATGTCCAAGAGACTCATCTCACCAGAAAGGACACTCACAGACTCAAAGCAAGAGGATGGGAAACAAAATTTCAGGGAAACAGAACACAAAAGAAAGCAGGAGTCATGATCTTAATATCAGAAAAAAATACACTTTAAGCTATCAAGAATGTAAAAAGATATTTAAGGTCACTACATAATGATAAAAGGTTCAATCTATCAACAGGAAATATCCATCCTAAATATACATGCACCTAACATAGGAGCACCAACTTTCATAAAGCAGCTTCTAGGCAAACTTAAAAAACATATTGACTCTAACACTATCATAGCTGGAGACTCTAACGTCCCACTCACAACCCTAGACAGATCATCAAGACAAAAAAATCAGCAGGGAGATCCGGAACCTCAATGTGACTGTTGTCAAATGGACTTAATTGATACCTAGAGAACAATCCACCCAATGACCACAAAATATACATTCTACTCATCACCACATAGAATATACTCTAAGGTCAACCACATCCTTGGCCATAAATCAAACATAAACAAAATTCATAAGATTGAAATTCTGCCATGCACCTTCCCAGACCACAGTGGAATAAAAATAAATATCAGCACCAACAAAGTTCCCCCCCAAGCCTATAAAGACATGCACACTTAACAGCATGATGCTAAGCAACTCCTGGTTCAATAAGGAAATCAAAACAGAAATTAAAAGATACCTGGTAACAAATGAAAATGAAGAAATATCTTACCAAAACCTCTGGAATGCCATGAAAGCAGTAGTAAGAGGGGAGTTCCTATTGCTACAACCACACATGAAGGAGATGGAAAGATCACAAGTTAACAGCCTAACAAGTCACCTAAGGAAGCTGGAAAAGCAAGACCACCAAAACCCTAACTTTAGCAGAAGAGTCCAGATCACCAAAATGAAAGCCCAAATCTGGAAAACAGAAGACAAAAAGATAATATAAAACAACAAAAAAAGATATCCGGGGTGGGAATAAAGAATTTTATCAGATATAAAGGGTAGGGGAATTCTCACTGAACTGACTCAGTAGGATTATTTCCTGGGCTCAGGAGGCCAACTTTAAGGCTCAGTTGAAAGGAGGGTATTAAGATGTCTGACTAAAGTTTGGTCAATGAAAGAATCTTTGTCAACTTTCCATAACAAATTTTCAGTTCACATATCCAAATCTCATTCCATACCAATTTATTATACTATGTTCATTTAATATTATGAAGACTGACAAACTTAAGAAAAGTACCTGAATATACTAGAATATACTCTATCTATTTTTAAATTCTTCTTTTAAATTTTGGCTTTAAAATTTTTTAATCATCCCCTTACCAAGATAAGTACAATAAATTAACAGAAAATGAAACTGTTTAACAAATGCACTAAAACAGGATCACTTCTACATGGTTAGAAGTAGGTCATACTATGGATGGTCCCCCCCTTCTAAATTAGACAAAAAGCACATAGTCTTTAAAAGCATGAACTTACTGAGTTAGAATTCCAGCTTCATCACATACTAATGGCGAGACTATGGAAAAATTATTTAAACATTTTTGTCTCAATTTTCTCATCTGTAAAATGGAGTAACTAGTAGCACCTAATTCAAAGAATTGTTGTGAGCAATAAATAAGTTGAGACATTAGCTGTCACATAGAAAGAATTATATAAGATATCAGTTATATTTAAAAATAAAACAGCATCAGTAATCTAGTTAGTAGACAATGTGTTATTGTGGAGCATATTCAATGAGATATAAATAGATGTTATGATCTAAAATGTTTATTTTATCAACTGAATTGGGGAGTTTTGTATAAAATAAAGTTGATTAGTTTCTTAGCTACAGGACTTCTCAGGATCTTTGATGTACTTTATTAGTCCATAATGTTAGGGTTCTATGCTTTAGGAAATACTGTCATAATAAATTTATAAGATGTGGGGTTAGAGAAAGAAGGAAGGTTAAAGGTTGATGCCAATTGTATTTTGTATGCTAAGAGTTGGTTGCAAGTTATTAAGTCCAAATTACTAATCACCCTCTTCCCTCACCCCAAACTATAAAGGCCACAATCTCTCATGCTACATGCTAGATCCACATGCTAGTTACAATGTAAGTAAAATACACAAGTTCCGATGACTGAGTTGGGATTTGGACTCTGCTTTTACCATCTGTATAACTTTTATACAAATTTGTATAACTACCATTTGTATAAACAATGTTCCTAACTTGTGTGGACATCAGTTTTCTCATCTGTTAAAAGAAAGGCAAGGATATCTATATGTTCAAGGCTGCTATAGAATTGTATTAATATACATCAAAGCACAGACCCTGGTATCATTAAAAATAATGATACACTTCCTTTCTATTCTTTCTTCTGTCCATATCAACTCCTCTTTTTCTGTTTTTGAAAGTGCCTCTTACACTTAGTGACATTGATACATTTACTAAAGATACATAAATAATGCAGAAGGAAGTTTTTGGTCTGTCATAATTATTTTTCTTAAAATATAACTTTTCTTGAAAATATTATACACTTCATCAATTTTCATAGAGTTCTTATACAGAGCCATGTTAATTCTCTTTGCATCATGTCAGTTTTAGTATGTGTGCTATGAGCACTGCCATAAGTTTCGATATGTGTTTTATTAAATAATAAATAGCTACTAAACCATATATATGACAGTAAAAACTAATAATTCATAAATACTTTGACATACACATCCACAGTTTTAAGAAATAAAACATTACTATCACATTTGAGGTATTCTTTGTGACTCCCACTCCATTTCTATCCTTTTTCTTTCATTAGAATAAAACACTACCATAAAATATGTATTTATCATTCTCTTGCTTTTCTTTATGGTTTTGTTATGTTGATTAATATCCCTATTAATAACACAATGTTTAATTTTTATGACATAAAACTACATATATAGAGAGAATCACACTGTATATATTTATTCAACAACTTGCTTTTCTACTCAATATTATCTTCCTGAGATTCATCCTTATGTCAGTGAGAATATAATCTCAAGAACAGAAAATACTCTTTTTATCACAAATAAATTTAATACAATGAACTATGTACATCCAAATTTTTTGGAAGGGGTAGAAAAATTTAGCTTAAAACTGGGTTTCCAAGAACAATTTACAGAAAAATCTAACTAAATTGGCTCACCAGGAGACCTGTTACCTCTGTCAAAATCAGGAAGGAATAAAATTTAAATTTAAATTTAAAAAAACAGCATTAGAACTCTTAGTTCCAGAAACACAGTACCCAGTTATGATTCAGAGATTAGGAAATCAGTCCCATAACTTCCCCTCGACACCCACACAGCTAATGATGGTCATTTGAACATTGCTATAAAAGAATACAACATATAAATGGTTGTGCAACTAAAGTTTGAGGAAGCTGAATCCTTCACTTATCCCTCTCCAATAACTGTCATGGGAATATATCTAATTAGTGGAGACTAATTCACTTACTATGTAGAAATCTGATATGTACAGCTTTCAGTTGTCCAGCAACTGCAATTCAGGAAGGAATACTAGAATGAATCTATACAACTATTTACTGAATATAAAAACCTTTGGGTAAAAGCTTAACTGGCAACTTCATTTTTATTTTACTTAAATTTTAGATTCTAAGTGCATGTGTAGATTTATTACATGGGTATATTGTGTGATGGTGAGGTTTGTCCTTCTATTCAACCTGTCACCCAGATGGTGGGCATGGTACCCAATAAGTGGGCTTTCAACCCTTAACCCCTCATTCCTGCCCTCTTTTGGAAGTCCTCAGTGTCTGTCATTCCCATCCCTTTACCTGTGCATTCTCAGTGTTCTGTTAACTGGCAACTTAAATATAGAAGTACCAAACTAATACCACCTGATCTCACTGATCAATCATTAAGAGTGGTTCAAAAAGATAGATGCCTCATAGTGAAAGTGGTATATGTGGAAGCACATGGAAGCTTTTCGTTGTTGCTGCTGTTCTTAAAAAAATTTAATTCAAATCTTATAAAAACATCCAGATATTACTATCAGTACAGAAAATTTCAGTGAAAACAGAACAAGTCATTCAATATTACAAGGAAGTAAGCTGACAAATCCAGAATTTTGAAGGTACCACAGGACCAATACCCAAGTTTTTAAAATCAAAATATGGCTTAAACTAAAAAGGAGAGGATTTATGTAGACTCACAGGCTTAAAAGACATATCAGCTCAATTCAAACAAATCTACTGAAAAAAGCTTATATATATAAAGACTTATAATTATATATTTTATAAAATTAACTTTATGTTATATTAATTGTATCTCAATGACACTGTTATACTGAAAATACATTATTAAAAGAAAATTGTGAGAATATAAAATTGAACTCGGTATTTTATGACATTCAAGGATCACTGTTAATTCTATATGTTCTAATGGCACTGTGGGTACATTAAAATGCCCTTATCAATTAAATATGTACTGTACTACTTTTCTGTTGCTGTGTACCAAATTACCACAAATGCAGCAGCCTTAGCTAGATGGCTGAGGGTCTCTGCCCTTAGCTGCCTCACGGACCTGTGATTTGGTTAAGATCTATGAGATACACTATTAGTACTCAAAAGAATATTTTGTGTGACTGAATATTCTGACCTTTTGGGGAGTTTGGAAAAAGGATTTAATGTCACACCCTCAGCTTTTATCTATACCACAGTTTTTAAAGCAAACTCTTAATTTTAGCATCTTTTGCCTTCTACATAGGCTGAAAATCTTCCAAATAATCAAGTTCTGGTTCCCTTTTATTTAACAATTCTTCTCTCGATTTATCTCTTGTTTTACATTTTATTACAGGTAGCCAGAAGAAATCATGCTGCTCCTTCAATACTTTGCTGGCAAGTCTCCTCAGCAAAATTTTCAAGTTTATTGCTTACAAGTTCTACTTTACCCATAACTGCAAGAAAAAACTTTCTAAGTTTTATGGTACTACCTAACAAAGGTCCTCTTCGTTCAGTTTTCAATATGTTCTTCACTCTATTCTGATCATTCCCTGGCAGATTTCTACTAACATTCTGTTCAAGATGAATTAAACTTTCTATAAAACAATTTAGGCTTTCTC
Organism: Cephalopachus bancanus; assembly: GCA_027257055.1. NCBI lineage: Eukaryota > Metazoa > Chordata > Mammalia > Primates > Tarsiidae > Cephalopachus > Cephalopachus bancanus. The sequence goes on along the minus strand of JAPVLO010001399.1, from coordinate 21,912 downwards.
TGTTTCGTTTTTCAAAAATTTCCCAGCCTCTGCTTACTGCCCAATTCTAAAGCTACATCCACATTTTAAGTATTTGTTATAAAAATGCAAACTTCCCAGTACCAAATTTGTATTCGTTTTCACTGCAGTATAACAATTGACCACAAATTTAATATCTTAAAACAACATTCATTTATTAGCCCATATTTCTATAAATTATAAATCTAGGCATTGTACAGCTTGGATCTTTGGTTAGGACCTTACGTGACTGAAAACAAGGTGTTGGCAGAGCTGTATTCTTTTGTGAAGGCTCTAAAGAAAGATGACTTTCAAGTGCATTCAGGTTGTTGGAAGAATTTAGTTCCATGTGGTGGTGGGACTGAGGGTCCCAGTTTCTTTGTTGACCTTTAGCCAGGTATAACTCTCAGGTTCAAGATAAAACCTATATTTCATACAGTGCAGTCCCCTCAATCTTGAAAGCCACTTTGCTAATACACATTATATAGAATTCACTCTTCTAATCTCTTTTACTACTAAAAAGGTATAGTCTTTTTGAAATATCACCTGATTAAATGAGGTCCACCTTTTCAATAATTTCAACTGATTAAGGATCTTTTTTACATCTGTAAAATTTATTTTGCCATGTGAACATATTACAAATCCTGTTTATCACTTTCACTCAGCGGAAAGGAATAATACAACGGCAAGGATCATCAGAAATCATCCCGAAAATCTCCCTACCATAGGTATGCTGATTTAATAACAGGTAAAATAATATAATGGCTGTAGTTTGCTTTAACATTCTCTGGAAAAAAATTGGGAAAAGGAGATATATATGCTACAAACTAAACAATAAAATTATATTTGTTAAAGCTTAGTAATAGGTACATGGAGGTACATTATATTATCACTAGAGTTCTGTGTATTTGAAGATTGAATTAAAAATGAAAAGAAAATGCAAATTTTAAAATCTACCACCATGAAGATCTATTGAGAATTTTTTTCTTATGGTTATATATATTTTTGCACTATATAGTTCCGTCTATGTTATGAGATGCATGCAAATTTAATCTTTTTTTCTCTTTTGTTGGTGAACTATACCTTTTATGTAGTATATCTAGCAATCATTTTGTCGCTAAAGTTTGTATAATCTTATGTTAATATAACTGCATTTGCTTCCATTTTGTTAAATATTAGATATTTATTTTTCCCTTTTTCTTTATTCTTCCGTTTAATATGTGTCTGTTGAAAAAAGCATATAGCTAAATATTTTTGATTATATTTATTTTTATCCAGACTGACACAATTTATCTTTTTTGCTTTGTTTTGCTTTGTTTTATTTGACTTGGAGTCTCACTCTGTCACCCAGGCTGAAGTACAGTGGAACAAATCGTGGCTCACTACAGCCTCTACCTCCTGGGCTCAGGTGATCCTTCTGTCGTAGTGTCCTGAGTTGTTGGGACTACAGGCATGAGTCAACATGCCTGGTTAATTTTTTTAAAAAGATGTAGATGAGTTTTCCGTATGTTTCCCAGGCTGGTCTCAAACTCCTGGGCTCAAGCAATCCTCCTACTTCCCAATGTGCTGGGATTAAGGAGTGAGCCACTGTGTCCAGTCAAAATTTATCTTTTAATTAAAACATTTGATTTATTTACACTTACTCTGATTGCTAATAAAATTTTAGTTTATATTTATTATATGGTTTTGTGGTTTTTATTTGTTGTAAATCATCTTTGCTTCTATTTCTCTCCTTTCTTGTCTTTATTTGAATTTTTTTATTTTTCATCTTCTCTCTAATGTTAGAGATTTGTTCACTGTCATTTTTATTATTTTAAGCATTACTCAAAAAATCTAACATGGCTCCATAAATTATTGAATATTAAAGTTAATCGATATCTTTATAACTTTCTCCTGCATAACACTAGGATCATTGATCATTTTATCCCTGATAACCCACCTCTTGCATATATACTATTGTTATTGGATTTTTACTTCTATCTTGTTTATATTTTTATTTTTATCTCACAACAGACTACTGTTAGTACTTTGTAATAGTATTTTTTGTTTACATTTGTCAATATAATAACCACTTTCTTTGTTCTTTGTTTCTCTTTTGTCATATAACTTCTACCTGGAAACTATTTTTGCCCAAAGAACATCCTTTAAGATTACCTTTATTGAGAATGTTTCTATGTGCCTAAAGAACTATTTCTATGTAATTCTTGAAAGCTATTCTTGTTGGATATTCAATTCTAAACAATTCCCTTAGTTTTTTTATTTGAAGCTATTATGCTATTATTTCACTCTTTCATGGCTCTGCATTGAAAAAGTAGTCACTTTTCAGATTAATTTGTATGCCCTTGAGAGAAGTTTTTTGTTCTTGTTTGTTTGTTTTAATCTCTGATTGCTTTTAAAACTTTGTCTTTGGTAACCTGTAGTTTTCTTCTCATGTACATAGATGCAGTTTTTTTTTTTTTAATTTAACTTACTTGGATTTCATTTGGCATCCTGAATCAGTATACTGTTACTTTTCTTAAGCTCCTAAAAAAGTCCAAGCAAATTAGGAATTTTTTCCTCTCCTTCCATTTTGAAATTCCAAATAGATTCATTTTAGAGCTTTTTACACTATACACCGCATTCAAAATATTGCATTTAAATTTTAATCCTTTATTTATTCATTCTCTCTTCTAGATCATTGCTTTAGATGTTTTCCAGCTCACTTATTCTTTTATCAGTTGTTTCTATTCTGCTTTTAAAATCACTTCTTTTGTAAATAAATATTTTACTTTAAAACAATTTAACAGAAAATTTGCAAAGGTAATACAGAGTACTCCTATTCTCTTATTTCCTTCTAGAGTAATTATATTCACTGAGTTTTAAATCTTAATTATATTGTTATTTATTTCTCTCTCTCCAGAGTATTCACTGAGCAAGTGGCTTCTATTGCTTATTATCAGGAGTAGAAATCTGAGCACTTCTGCCCATGACAGCATGGTCAAAGAAAACAGCACAATTAAGCATTGGATGAAACAAGACTTTATTCACATAAATAAAAGACAGAGCAAGACAAGCTTCAGTAGCGGGGATTGTTTCCCTATGACCATTAGGTCCCTTCTGGCAACCAGACAAGGAAAATTGGCCTGCACATACTTTTGTGCTGCAGACGAAGAATTCCATCTTCCCCCCACAGAAGACAGATATAGTAGTAAGGATGACTGGGTGTCATGTAAGACATGTGCTTCATAAGCAGACCTTGAAAAATTATAATACTATAAGAAAGGGATTGGCAGTAGTGGGAAACTGTCAGGGGAGGGGGTGTGTTAGTAGCCAGCCTTGGAGGCCCACCTGATTGACAGGGTCCGGGTGGGCCTAAGACCCCGGCCGCAGGGCAAGCCCAGGAAGCTGAGGCCCTTCTGTCTTTCACCTTTGCTGTTTGATACCGCCGAAGAATTCTGTGCAGTCGTGGAAAAAAAAATGGCATGTTTATGTAAAATACTCACAGCTAACCTGAAAATGTCATGGTTTATTTTTCCATTTTCCCACTATGCCACTTGGCCTTTTCTAACATATGCAAGGGTTAAACTCTAAAGCACATCAAAAATGCTTTCTTTCACTTGGTTATAAATTACTAAATATTGCTTAAATAATAAATGATGTAAGTATATCCACTCATTTGATTTAAAATTATACAGTTTAGTGTTTAGACATAAGGTTTTTCAAAAACACAAGTTTATAATAAGTTCATCATAAATTCATTATAAGTTCTAACACTTATCTAGGAGTTATGTAGGTGATTTATAACACTGTTTTCACTGACTTCAGATAAAAATTAATGTTAAGGCTTTTACTTAATTCTATAGTTAAAACTCTAAGTTAACATTTATAGAGTAGGTTTTCACTAAACTCAGAATATAATAATCAGACACTTTTATGACAGATCAGCTAAAACAGAAAGTAACCTTAAGGGGCCTGAAAAACATTACTAAAAGCTTCTTTTGAATTCTCTTTAAAAACAAACACTGCAAGATAAGAGAAAAGTAACAAGGACATCTAGACAAGGAAGGCGATCACAAGACTCTGAAGAACATAAGAGCCTAAGATGAAAAAATTCCTGACACATAAAAAAATATACACTTAAAAAAACTTTCTTAAAACATTTCGAAAACTATAATTTGAGACATTGGACTAAAAGTATCATTGTTGACTTTATAAATTAGGCGTTGTCTAAATGCCTATGGGAATCTTGGTTTGTTTGCTACTAAGACCACTAGATGGTAACTTTTAAAAAATATGTATGTGAAAAAATTTTCTTTGTCTTGCCCCTTCACAAATGGTATAAAAGCTCTGTATTAACTAACATTAAATCATCGTCTGTTCAAAAAACAGGTGTCCATATATATAATCTTCGTCCGTCACCTATCCGTCTCTCCTTCAGGATATCTCACGACCCTTTTGGGGCTGGCCCCCACAGGGGTGGAATTGGCAGTTGAGAGAAACTGCTAGGGGAGGGAGGGTCATACCTCATCAACAAAGGTACCTGCATAATCAATATTTGTATACCTAGCCCTGAATTGTACCCCACATCTTTATAATTAAAAAAAAGACATGTGCTTAAGCAGAATTAAGAAGTACACATCGAGTCTGAAACACGGAATGATATTCTCATACAAGGTGACAAGTTCAGCAGAGATTGTGAGGACTTTTTCTCTTGGTGAGGAAGTATTTCAGGCCCAAGGCCTATTCTTATGTGGCCAAGAGGGGTACAAATGACTCAGCCCATGATATTGCTTTTTCCAACAGTCTGTCTCACTTTGTGGTTTGTTCATAGAATCTCCCTGCCATTTTGAGACAGCATTTTGCAAGGTAATTAGGAGAATCAGACCTAGAAGAATGATTGGGCTTCTTTGGGGAATTGTCAACCAGGAACCCCAAGTACTTTGATTAAGTCAATGAAGAGGTTTTGGTTTGTTTTGTTTTTTAAATTTCTAATGGAGATTGTGAATGCACAGCTGGGAACCATCTCATCTAAATGTGGATATTCTATAACTTGGTTTCTACTTTCCCCAAATAATTGGTATATCTATAGCAAGAGGTGTTAACAATAGCAAAAATGCAACCTTATTCTGTCAGAAGCTAATAGAGGTAGCTAATAAACTCACTACCTTGACTCACTACCAGTTCACCTTAGATGGCTTGAACAATAGCATTAGGTATTCCTACCATAGTTAAGGACAGGTTGCACATCATTTTTTTCTAGAGCCTGTATGTTTATGCCTGGTATTAGAATTCAGACATGAGAATGAAACTGGGTGTTGGTTTGCCTTCCTGGGAGGGTGCTACAAGCAACTCTTGTGGGCTAGTAGAGTGAGTCCCCTCCAGCCTTCTGTGTAGTCGGTGGCATGGATAGTGGGACTTAGGACTCTGAGGGAACAAGATTCTTCTACCATGGGCAGGCATTCTGTGCCTTTTGGGTTCCACAGAAGAATACATAATCTTGAGGAGTGTGTATAAACACCTGTCAGGGTCACTACGTTCACTTTAAACTCTCTTCTCTCAATGCCACCAGCCTCATCTTACCCCCACGAGGACCTGGAAATACTGTTATGTAAACACTGGTATCCAAGAACCGCATAAAAGTCTGAATTCTCCCTCCCCCTTTATCCTAGTAAGGGTACAGGACCACTGGTCCCCAGTAAAGACCGGGAGACATTGGCTTCACTCCTAACTGATCTTTGGCCCAAGACATTTGGTTCTGCAATGATCCTTTATTAAACTGATGTACCAGTCAGGCTACATGAAACTTCCATGGCTTTTGCCCATATCTGTTCCTTTCATATTTCATTTTTAGGGAAAGACCTCATTTCAACAATTGTGTTTTCAGAATCACCGTCAATGGTTTTTCACTGAGTGAAAACAGATCTTACTTGAGGTCTGCAAATGAAGGAACTTGGTGGAGCCCCTTGCACAGGTGCCCAGCATTTGCCTCAGATATTGTTTGCAACACCTGAAACACCATGGGAATTGATGCTATATCCCATTTATCCCTGTGCAACCAGAAGATCAGCAACATATTTAGTCCATCATTCCCTGCCTGATTATTCCCTGTCACTTAATGCATGCCCCTCCCCATCCCCCTACATCTAGTCAGCACCATCCTGGGACAATGTGGCTGAGGAATCCTTATGTGTCCACCATACCATGGTATGTTCAACTGGCTACCCTGCTGGCTATGCCAAACAGTCAAGCAAGTGGCATCTGATGCCTATTAACAAGACTAGAAGTCTGAACATTTCTGTACATTGCATCTTGGTATTGGAGTGGATAAAGAAAATACAATGCAGTCAAGCACTGGATGAAACAATGGTTTACTCATAGAGAAGAAACAGTAAGATTGACTTCAGTAGTGGGTATAGGCCCCCTATGGCTATGGGTCCCTCCTGAAGGCCAAAGCAGGGCAATTGGCTTACACACACCTCTCTAGTGCAGCAGAAGAAGGACCTCATCTCCTCACAAGAGACACATATAATTGTGGGTGGCATATGACACACATAAGCAGAACAAAGGAGTCTGAAACAGGGAAAGGTATTCCCACACAGGGTGACAAGCTCTGAACGAGCTTTGAGGAATTTGTATCTCTTGGTAAGGAAATGTTTCAGACCCAAGGCACATTCTTATGCAGCTGAAAGGGGATTGAAAGACTGATGATGTAAGAATGCCTTTCCAGTCAATATCTGATTCAATTTTTTAATGTTAACAAGGAACCTTCATTCAAGAAAAACATAAAAGTCAAAGCTTTCAGGTTTGCCAAATACCATTAAGGTGAAAGATAGCTTTAGTGTCCAGATGATCTGAATTGCTGTTTTCACTTACCATTTTTTCTCTGAGTATGCCTTATTTTCCATTTCACTAATGTATTTATTTATTTTTTAGTTTATTCAGTATTTCTTGATATTTTCAGTGGAAGTAATATTCAGAATACAGAATCTACCATTCCACTCTAAAGAGTTGGAGTTTGATTCCAAAACCTTTGCTAAATAATTTTAAGTCCATCACTAAACTGTCCTGGAAGCAAGAAAATCTTAGTTTTTAGCTTTTATGTATAAAAATTACATAGCGCTCCCATAGGGGGTGACAGAAACTAGTAGTCACAAATCTTTCACTGAAACTCAGCTGTGCTAAACAGCACTATTTGTATACTACTAAAGTAGGAGCTTTTGATGTGTTAATTTTGATGAGATGTGCATTTTAAATTAATACCCACCACAAGTTACCAGCAGCAAGAAAATGGTCTTATTCTTCAACTATTTATTCAAGAAGACAAAGCACAGCACTGACTGTAACATTTATTTTTATCTTATTTTTGGTCTAGGAAACAAAAACCTTGACTTAAAACTTGATAAGTTAGAACTAAAATTTTTGTATATTTCTCAGATAACATAGGAAAACACTCACACAGATTGCTGCTCCCTTCATTCATCCACAAGGTGGCAATGCAGACCTTCAAAATAAATCAATTTCATCTACTAAGGCATAAATGATTGAGTTGAGATTTTGATCAGATTTTAAAGAGGACAGATATCAACCAAGGTCTACCTGCCTCTTCAAAAACAGATTTTCTTAAAAGTGATCAATTACAAGAAATACTAGGGAATGAAACTGTACATTTGTAAAGAATCATAAAAACAAGGGCAACAGTAAAACAAATCATCTAAAATCATTTTGGTTGCTTTTATTTATGTTTTCAATGCTCACATCTCTTTTCTAATTATATTTGGTAAAGTGTTGTGTTTCTAGATATTCCCTGAATAAACAGCAGTAGTAAATGATTCAGAATACCATGATGTAGCCAAGAGTTATTCACCCTGGGATTTTGAAATGTACAGTGAATAATCCACAAGGTCTTGGCATTAGAGGATAACTATTCAAAACCTTTCAAGGGATTATTAGCAACTAAGTATTTGTTGATTTATTTTCTTTTTCTCAATTAGTCCCAGGGACTTAGTCTCTTTTTCTCGACTGAAAAGTCAAGTGGCAACTTATAATAATAGGAAATATCTTCAAAGACTATATAATCTGAAACTCTCATTTTACAATTTAGAATATGGAAACAAAAATAGTTTAAGTAACTTCTTCAAGATCGTATATTGACATTTCCAAACTGAAAGCCATACTGGGATTATAGCCTTCCCTTTAAATTTGACATTTGGTCAACATAAATTCTTGATGAAATCACAATGGTAATATGAGAGGTTTTTGTTTTTGTTTTTTGTTTTTGTTTTTTTTTTGAGTCAGAGTCCCATTCAGCCACCCAAGCTGGAGTGCGGTGGCAAGCTCACGGCCACCCAAGCATTGACCTGCTGGGCTCCAGCGATCCTTCTGCCTCAGTCTTCCAAGTAGTCGGAACTGCAGGTGCACTACTATGCCCAGCTAATCTTTGATTTAGTGTACAGATTAGGTCTCGCCAAGTTGCCCGGGCTAGTCTTGAACCCGTGGGCTGAGGCAATCCATTCGCCTCGGCCTCCCAAAGTGCTGGGATTACAGGGTGAACCAACGAGCACGGCCAAGTGAGAGTTTTAAGGAAAATTATCAGTCACTGCATTAGGGGAAAGAAAATAAATAAGGCTATAACAAAGTGACCCCAGAAAAATATATGTTCCATGAAGCAATGCAGTAAATAAACTCCCCATGGTGGCAAAAATCAGGCTGATTGCCTAACATTGTGTGGACTTAATCACTGGCTGATTGATGCAATTTTTAAAATAAGTTTTTGCCATTACCTTTCACTGAATAAAGACATGGAATCTAACTATCCAACCAGCTAGATTATAAATCCTGTAATGACATCACTACATAAACCTTACCTGTTAATGTGTCCACAAGATCTTAAAACATGTTAGCACATGATAAGTGTTTAAATATCTATGAAAAAGAAATAAGCATTTCATATTGTTAAATATGTATACTGCCTGTTCATTTGTAAAATAGTTGACTAATTTTGATAAAAATATGTGCAATACTAAAGAAGCATTAAACTATTACTTGAGTCTGCTTTAGAGTTATTATAACTAGAAATGAAATATTATACAATATAATGTTTGAATTTATTAATATTTGGTATTTGCTTAAATAAGGCCCATGTCTTATAGAACAACTAATCTTATTGAACCTAATAGAGATTTAAACATAATTCTTGCCACCTTTCTTTCTCTTTTATAACCCAGTTACTTTGCCAACATTTTTTTTGAAATGTCAACAATTAAGGCAAAATTTGTTTAACATCTACTGTAGGGTGAAAATTTGCAAAGAGTGTCATGATCTTCCCCTTAAGATATTTACAGTCTAGCAAGGGAGGCAGGTATATCAGTATAGTTGGGCTAAATTATACTACAATATCAAATAAGTCCCCAAATTCAGAATGTTAACATGGTAAATGTTTATTGTTCACTCATAATACATGTATGTGGGGTAGCATTTGTATGCTATTAGTAAGATTACCTCATAAACCCAAGATAATGTAGTAGTCATTGAATTGGCTGGTAACTATGAAAAAGAGAAAAATATTGTGGAATCACATAGGCAAATGGATTGCGTGGCCTAGAATGACAAATAATATCACTTCTGCTTGCAGAAATTCATACAGATATTCTAATATCCCAGAAAGTAGTGTACAAGGCATACTTAGTTATCAGCACTAATGTCTACCATAATAGAAAATTCACAAGTTCCAGAATTGCCATACAGCAGAGCAAAAGTAATCTATAAAATCATCCTCAAATTCTTTATTTTATGGATTTTTTTAATTGTTATGACCAAAATGGAAGAAGCAATCAAATAAAGATTACATATTGGAAATCAATAAAACTAAGTCAGAACTAAGACTTCAATCCTAGAGATGTTTTTTCCACTAACTAAAATTCAAAATACCTGTTTATACCACCTGTCAACGTCAACGTTTTGTCAATTCTGCCTGCAAAATCCACTTTAAATAGGGGATATTCACCTTTCAAGCAATAAAAACTCTCATTTTTACCTCTAATTAAACAGAGTATTTATCAAACCTAAAATGTTTAACTTCTCCAATTTTTTCTGTTCAAACCTAAAATTTCCTTAATCATACTACTCTTCTTTTAACTCCCACTAAGCTGTTTGCAAATTAATAGTGTCATGAAAATTATCACCAACTCTCTCCCTCCCACTGAAGGAAAATATTAGAAGGATCTTTAAGCAAGGGCATTTCTCTGCATGGAACAAAAATTCCTACAGTGAAGTGCTGGAGACTTTATTTCCCTTACCGAACAACAGGAGCTAAAAAGACAAAGGGTCACACACTATGGTTTAGGATGCTGAGCCAGCAGCAGGAAAAGCCAGCTAGGGGTCACAATAAGAGGGGAACTGTTGGCTGTGCAGTAGTTCATCTGAATGTGAATATAATCTCTGCACATCTCAGGAGTTGGCATTAGAGACTGAAATAAATTTAAAGGAACTCTTTGTTTTAATTTGCCACTCATATGGAGAAAAATAAAAATCTAAAAGGTATTGTTGGGCAGTACATCAGGCAATCCCATTTTCAGGTTCCCAGGATAAGACTTATTAAACAACTCTATCAGCAGAGCCTGGAGGCCCTAAAAAGTGAATGGTTAATGTACCATCCACCTAGGAGTAGCTTAACCTTGGGAAAAGCTGGCTCAGCACGTTTCAGTGCTGGGCTTAGGAGTTATTTTTCCTCAGTGTACACCATCACCTGCCTCTACCAAAAAAGGAAATAAAGTAATTTCAATAAACTAGTTACCTTTATAAAAAAACTCTACCGTATGAAAAGCCTAAGTCTTATTTTATATATATTTTCCATTTTAGAGACAGTTTTCATAGCAATGTCCATCGTGGTTTCACTGCCATAAGATATAAAGAGAAGTCGATAGTTTTCATTCCACTCTTGACCCCCATTGAAACAACATTTTTTAGAGAAAAATTGTGAAAGTAACTCTTCCCACAGCTTCTCTAAAGCTTGAGATAATATTGTTTTGGATTTCATGAGAAGGTCATAAGTAGATCAATAACACATGCATAGCATCCCCTGTAAATTCTATCTTCTTATCACCACAGTAATTTTGTGTCTTGCATAAATGTCAAAGGGAGAAGCAAACTGTTGGTCTTTACTGCTCTTTGGTAAGCAAGTCTTCCACCGCAAGTTTCAGCATATGACTTTTTGATTGATAGTGCTTCTGTGAGAGTAGCTGCAAAAGTAGAGGCAAGATTATTCTCTACCTCAGGCTTTCCTGCTGAGTCATAACATCTTGGCATTTCTAGAGTGGGACCCCCAGGTCTAATCCTAGTCAACTGTCCTTTTTGTGATTTGTTTCTTTTTCATTTTGTTTGAAAGTTCTGAAGCTGTATATTCTTACAGGCCAGTGGCCTATGGTAGCTAGCTGATCAAAGCAGTTTTGACTCATATAGAAAGTATACATATACATAAGAGGAGAGTGAGAGTGAGAGCAAAAACAAGTGAAGAAGACAGAGGAATGGGGGAGGAAAAATGTGTGACAATATTGAAATAGCAAGAACAATTGCGGAAAGAAAATGTGTGAAAAATTGAAATGACAAAGACTGTTATGGGTTTGTCTCATTGTCACATACAAAATGAATTGGCTACTGGCAATCTGAGCATTCAAGAGATAACAAGACAGAAGATGTGGCTATCAAGGTTTATTCTTCCCATTGAAATTTTACAAAAGTTAAATTCAAAAAGATTCTGACTAACTTTAAATTTATAGTTTAAGACATCACAGTACAAATGTCACCAAAGAATACATATTTTCTATTATCCAACAAATTGAAAAAAATATTTAATTCTTCAGAATTAATTTTACATAGCTACAAGTTTGGTCACTGATGGTAATGGCTTTGTAGATTTATAAAAGTTCCAGAATAATACTCAGAAAAAGAAGCTATTCAACTTTTCATTGAAAAAAATTCAACAAAATACTTTGCTTGTTTGTGAGGTGAATTAAGAATCTAAGTGAGGTAACTATATTATGTGATATATAAAATGATAAATAAATTTGATGAGTTGACTATATCAAGGAAAACAAGAACACATTGAAAGGAAAATGTAGGGGCTAATAATAATTGAAAAAGAAGGAAGATAAACCTTCAGTATTATCATATATCACAATAAAAACTCCATCTAACACAGTATTATGAATGAAGAAATTCCACACCCTATGAATGGATCTACATGAGAGCTACAGAAAAATTTTTGAGAAACAGCTTTAAATCTCCCATTTTCATCTCAGAGGTGACCGAAATAATAATGCAGGGAATGTGGTAGTCACCACAACTGAGATTTCAGTTACAAGACTAGCAGAAATAGTAAAAATTTATTCATGCAAGAAGCATTAACCACTTTTATTTCATTTCTTAGGTATAGGAAGCAAAAACTAAGATTTGGTAAATGAAAGCTGTCAACCAGTGATCAATGCCTATACTGATACTGTTAATAAAAATGACATCAAGAATAACAAAAATTAGCCGGGCTCGGTGGCTCAGACTGTAATCCCGCACCTTTGGGAGGCTGAGGTGAGTGGATTGCCTGAGCCCACGGGTTCGAGACCCGCCTGGGCAGTGAGACCTCATCTCTACAATAAATCAAAAAATCAGCCGGGCGTGGTAGCGCATGCCTGTAATTCCGGCTACTCGGAAGGCTGAGGTGGAAGGATCGCCGGAGCCCAGCAGGTCGAGGCTGCGGTGGCCGGGAGCGGCCACTTCACTCCAGTCTGGGTGACAGAGTGAGACTCCAACTCAAAAAAAAGAATAACAAAAATTAACAAACTACTACCACAACTTACTGAATTTCTACTTTGTGTAAGTCACTTATTGTTTTGAGGATTTTTTTACATTATCTTAAAATAATCTTAAATGAAAATCTCACTTCCTGTTTTCAAGGCTAGATTAAGTAAAACTCAAGGTGGTTAAGTACCTTTCCAAAATCTCACATAAGTAACAGAACTGGAGTATGAAAAGCCTGTGAGAACCAGTTTTTCTCAAATCTATATTTCATAAAATATTGTCTGGAAGATGTTCATAGTTATTCCATGGAGGAAAACATCCAGTAAGCAAAGACCTGTGAAAAAAAAAAATCACATGATTGCATGCTTCTTAAAAAAGTTCAATGTATTTTAGAATAGTAATGGTTCTAAAATATCTCACAGTAAATAACTGACTTATATTATAATATCAACCTAATTTTAAAGTATAACTTATTTTTCTTTCTTTTTTTTTTTTCGAGTTGGAGTCTCACTCTGTCACCCAGACTGGAGCGCAGTGGCCACTCCCGGCCACCACAGCCTCGACCTGCTGGGCTCCGGCAATCCTCCCACCTCAGCCTTCCAAGTAGCCGGAATTACAGGCATGTGCTACCACGTCCGGCTGATTTTTTGATTTATTGTAGAGATGAGGTCTCGCTGCCCAGGCGGGTCTCAAACCCGCGGGCTCAGGCAATCCACTCAACTCAATCTCCCAAAGGCACGGGATTACAGGCTGAGCCACCGAGCCTGGCTAACGTATTTTTCAAAAATATTTATTAATATATTTGAAACTGTGCCCTGAAAACCACTGGTTGCACTAATGAAATGTAACCAAAAATATAAACTGGCCACACCATGATTTTATATCTGTATTATAATACACAACTTTTAAAATTATTATTTCATTTAGTCCTGGTGGTATTATGTTCACACCCCAATTAAATATCAAGTTCAATGAGGCTATGAGTATACCAAGACCACAATTAGTAAGTGGTAAAATTAAAAGAAGAACTGTGGTCTTCCAACTCCTAGTCCTGGATTCCTTATGTTACACCGTGTTGCTAAAGTACTCTCTTCCCTCTAAGTCTCAAAATTTAAGGTTAATTTACATGTCTGAATGTATACTGAGTAAAAGATTGGTGGTAAGCTTTGAAGCATTGCATAGATTTCCCAAAAGAAAGGTCTTATAATTTGTGTAGCCTAGGAATAAGAAAAAATATCTTAAAATCCCTAAATCACAAAATGTAAGACAAAATTTGATGGATTGACTATATCAAGTAGTCAGCTGCATAGTAAATTACTCCAGTTAACTTACTGATAGAAGATATTTAAAATATCTACAATTGATGAGGAGTTAATTCTAGACTAAACAAAAAACACACTTATAAACCAACAATAAAGTAAAATAATAAAAATTAGCAAAGGATAAAAATAGGCAATTCGGGGAAGGGAAAATCCAGTGTATGAAAACAGAGGAAAACATCCACATTTTTTAGTAATCACAGAGATGCCCATGAAAACAATGCTGTACCAATTTGCATTTATATTTGCAAAGATTGAAAATACATATGATATAGAATATATTTACATATATATACATATATATGTATATATATATATATAGCCATTAGTAAGCATGTAGACATATACAGCCATGCTGAAAAGCAACGAGAACGAGGCAGGATTTAACAAAACTAAATACATACATATACTATAAATGGGTAATCCCACTTCTGGATCTATATTCCAGAAAACGTTTCACATAGGACTGCAGGAGAAATATATAAGAGGATGCTTATTGTAACACTGTTTGTGATAATAAAAAGTTGGAGGCAATTTAGGTCACCATCACTAAGAACACAGATGAGTAATATTTGGTAAATGTCACTTCTGATTTCTGCTCAAAGATACAGAGAGGTGAAAAGAGCATTAATTCTGACATTCTTACAAAAAGATAATGTTGAAGACACTGAAAATTAAAGACTTCTAATGAACTCATCAGAGAACTAAAATAAAACATCAAACAATTAATGTGATACCTAGAGAGAGATTGACACCTACAAGGAAATAACAGGTTCTGCTATTGGCTTACTTAGAGATAGTACCACTAGATTCCATATTACAGAGTAATAACATTCTATTAAAATCTTTTAACTAATTTTTAAAGGTTAGGAACATAGAATAGGGTGAGAATATGAGAAATTTAGGGGTGGTAGATATAGTGGTGTTAGCACTATTTTGAAAACTTTCTTATCAGGAACTTCACCAGATCTTCACAAAGAAAGTGGGAGAACACCCAGAAAATTTTCTTTCTGGTATTGCCTAAGGAAAAAGATGGCAGCCACAGACAAAATTTCATGTAGATCCATCTTCTCTAGCACCCTTATGGAAGAAAAGCCTTAATTTTCAGTGAGAAGAACAAAAAACTACCCTCAGGAATTCAGAACAATAAATATTATCAGGTATAAACAAGAATACTGGATAACGATAAAATAGTCAATTAACCAAGAAGGCATAAGCATCTTAAATATCACACCCTAAAATACATGAAACAAAACAAAACAAAATAACAATAGCCAAATCCACAATTCAAGTTGGAGACTTCAATATTTCTCTCTAAGGTATTGCTATAATAAGTAAGCAGACAAACACTGGAAAATAGATGATGATCTGAACAACAGTATCAGTGCTATTTATGGAACACTCTACCTAATGATAGCAGAATTAATACACATCCTTTTATTAAATGTACATGTGATACTAACAAAGACAGATTCTATATTCTGAAAACATAAGAGAGTAAAAGAAACATAAATTACACAAAGTATGCTCTAGAAGTAGACAAATTAAAAATCATTAGCAGCACAATTATAGTAAAGTTTCAAATATTTAGAAATGAAACACCAAACTCTTAAATAATACATATATCAAAGAGGAAGTCTTAGGGAAAATTAAAAATAGTTTTAACTGAATTAAAATAAAACATAATACATCAAAATGTGTGAATGTCACTAAGGTGGTACATATAATAAAATTTAAGGCAAATAATCCTTATAAGACAAGTGAAAAAACAAATACCTAAAATCAGCGGCAACCTTAAGTAAATAGAGAAGAGTAAATTAAACTCCAAGTGAATAGAAGTAATAAAAAATAGAGCATAAATCAATCGAAATGAAAAAACTAAAATAAGAATTAATGAACAAAGATTTTTTAAATCAATAAAATTTATAAACTTCTAACCAGAATGACCAAAATAAAGAGATGATAAAATTAGCAATATCGAGAATAAATGTGTAGACATCCAATATTGACCCCACAGGTATAAAAGGATAATAAGGGAACAATATGAACAACTTTATAATTATAAATTTGATAAATCAAATCAAGTTAACCAATTCCTCTAAATTCACTGTGGTAAGCATAATATTGCCTGTAAAAATGTCCACTTCCTCAGGGAAGGGTAAGATAGTCACTGTGAAACATCAGACTGCCTCTGTCACCTAGCAAGACAGAGAGTAGGGATCCAGCCACCAACTGATGAAGACACTCTGAACACTTTGGGATGGGCAAAACACCTCGCCCCCAGCAGAGGTCTTTTTGCATGTACAGAGGCAAGAAAATGACAGCAGATGTGGGTTTCTGGGTGCCACATTTTCCACTCTGTTCCAAGCTAAGATAGGAACAAAAGCTCTTCTCAATAAAGAGAGGAAAGAGTGACTCTAAGGTACTTTGAGTTGATTCACTCCCTTCCACTCATATGCAAGCCATCAGTCCCATGTGGGAGGAGTCCTGATCAGGGTACAGTGGTGGGTAATCAAAACCCAAGTAGAATGGGGAACAAAACACGCATGCTGGCCATTGTTGTGGTGGCAAGCTCCCTAGACTGGAAAATCCACCTGCATAAGATATCTGACTGACACACCTTCCACCAACAACTAGTGGAGAAACAGACCAGCACTTCTCTTGTCAAGCAAGGTAACTCCTAACACTTTTAAATGGATGAAACACCCTGCACCTAGAAAAGGACTCTGAACACACAGAAACCAGAAAGTGACAGGTATGGGAATCCAGGTGTCCTATGCCTTGTCATATGCCAGACTGTACAGTAACCGAAGTCTCATCCAGTGTAGGAGTGGGGTGAGTGATTCTAAGATGTTCTGAGTCAATTCACCCCCTCCCAGCAATGTATGAGTCATTGGTCACATGCAGCAGGAGCTGAAAACAAGTCCAACTAGTTTAGAAGCAGGAGAGAAAACCTGCAGTAATGGATACCCACCACAGAATGGAATAGAGAGCAGAAATGAATGTTTCTCCCTCTCTCACTGAGTGATGCAATACAGAGAAGGAAAAGAGAACTTTCACAAATGAAAAATTAGTGGAAAAACATAGGCAACCCTCTGAGTCTTAAAGACACAGAGCCTGAAAAAGCAACCATCAGAGCACAAACAATGGAGGCCACCCAGAATGACCTGCCCCAGATGACAGACACAGAAATCAGAGGTTAAATGGCTAAGGCAAACAGAAACCAAGAGAAACAAGAAGCAAAACTTGATGAAATCATGCATGAAATAAAAGCAGAGTTGGCCAATTTCAATAATGCCTATTCTAAAATAATGGAAATAAAGAAATCCATCCTCAAAATCAATAACAAAGTAATAAGCATAAGGAGCAGAATCAACCAAGCAGAGGAAAGAATTTCAGAGCTTGAATACCAAAATATGGAATTGCAACCTCTTTGGAAGACAGTGTGGCAATTTCTGAAAGAACTAGAGATTGGCTGTCCATATGACTCAACAATTCCTCTATTGGGAATATATACAGAGGAATTCAAATCATTCTACAAAAATGTACTAGCACATGTATGTTTGTTGCAGTTCTATTCACAATAGCAAAAACATGGAACCAATCATGTTGCCCATCGAAGCTGGACTGGATAAAAAAAATGTGGTACATATACACAATGGAATAAAGCAGCCATAAAGAAGGACAAACATATAGACTTTGTAGCAACTTGGATGGATTTAGAATTGATCATACTCAGTGATCTATCACAGAAACAAAGAACAGAATACCATATGTTCTCACTCATAAGCAGACCTTGAACTATTATAACACTAAAAGAAAGGGATTGGCGGTAGTCGGAAACTGTCAGGGGAGGGGGGTGGGATAGGCAGTTGAGGGAAACTGCTAAGAGAGGGAGGGGCATACCTCATCAACAAGGGTACCTGCATAATCAACATTTGTATACCTATCCCTGAATTGTACCCTACATCTTTATAATAATTTATAATAATAATGATAACAATAATAATAATATATGGAATTAACCAAATCTGCCAACAAAAAAAGGGAGCAAAGCCTCTGAAAGATGTGGGACTATGTTAAGAAGCCAAATCTATTCCTGATTAATATCCTGAAACAGAAAGGGAAAATGAGAATACCACAGAATCTAATGAAACTTCCCTCATCTTGCCAGAGTCATGACAATTCAATCACAAGAGATTCAGAGGACACCCCCCACAAAGTATCACATGAGAAGATCAACCATAAACATATAGTAATCTGCCTCCACAAAGTATGAAATAAAAAATCCTAAAGGAAGCAAGAGAGAAAGGTCAGACTACCCTCTGTGGAACACCTATCAGAATTGCTCCTCCTGACTTATCTTATGGAAACACTACAAGTCAGAAGGGATTGGAGTCCAATTTTTAATGTTCTTAAAGGTAAGCAATTCCAATAAAAAGTTTCCTACCCCATCAAGCTAAGTTTCATCAGTGATGGAGAATTAAAATCCTCATAGGAAACCAATTTCTAGAAAACAACTTGGATGAATTTGGAGTTGATCATACTCAGTAATTTATCACAGAAACAAAGAACTGAGTTCCATATGTTCTCACTCATAAGGTGACCTTGAACAATTATAATGAAAGTGATTGGCAGTAGTGGAAAACTGTCAGGGGAGAGGAGGTGGGACTGGCAGTTGAGGGAAACTGCTAGAGGAGGAAGGGGCATACCTCATCAACAATGGTACCTGCATGATCGGTGTTTATATACCAAACCCTTAATTGTACCCCACATCTTTATAACAAGTAAATAAAATTTTTAAAAATATGCTGCCTCCAGACCAACCTTTCAGGAGATATTCTGAAGGTGTTGAACACAGGAAAAAAGAAAAAAAGAAAAGAAAACCAGAATGGCCATGTACATCCAAAAAGTATAGGCAACAGAGTCACACAGTATAGAGAACATGCAAAAAAATGAAAAGACACACATATAAATACAAAAGTTAAAAGGGAGCAAAGCAGTGCCCTAAGAGTTCTATGACAGATATAAACTCTCACATTTCAATAATCAACTATAACAAGAATGGACTAAATTTGCCACTGAAGAGACAGGGAGTGAAAAACTACATTTAAAAAGCATTATTCAACAATCTAATCCCACCAGTAAACTCATCTCACTCCAAAGGACACACACAGACTCAGGGTTGGAGGCTAGAAAATGAACTTTCTGGGGAATGGAAAACAGAAGAAGGTAGGAGTAGCTAGTCTGATATCAGGGAAAGCAGTCTTTAAGTCATCAAACTTAAAAAGGATGCTGCATATTGACAAAAGGTTCAATCTAGCAGAAAGAAACATCCATATTAAACATATATACACCCAACACAGGAGTACCAGGTTTTATAAAACTACTGAGTAAACTAAGAGAGAATATTGACTCTCACACAATCATAATTAGAGACCTAAATACCCCAGCAATAACTTTAGATAGATCATAATGGTTAAAAAAAACAAAAAGGAGACCTGTAACCTTATTTCAATGTTCAATCAAATGGACTTAATAGACATCTACAGAACACTGCATTCAACAACTACAGAGTATGCATCGACTCATCAACAAATGGAACATTTTCCAAGATTGGTCACATTCTCACACATAAATTAAACATGAACAAATTTCAAAAAATTGAAATAATACCATGCAACTTTTCAGATCACAGTGGAATAAAAATAAATATCACCACCAACAAGTTGCCCCCAAAACAAACAAACTCATGGACACTAAACAACATGTTGCTGAATGACTTCTGGTTCAATACAGAAATCAAGACAGAAATAAAAATATTCCTAGAAAAATATGAAAACAAGCTGGGCTCGGTGGCTTAGCCTGTAATCCTGTGCCTTTGGGAGGCTGAGGTGAATGGATTGCCTGAGCCCGCAGGTTCAAAACCCGCTTGGGCAACTTGGCAAGACCTCATCTTCTAAAATAAATAAAAAAATCAGCCGGGTGTGGTAGCGCATGCCTATAATTCCGGCTACTCAGAAGCTGAGGCACAAGGATCACAAGAACCCAGCAGGTTGAGGCTGCAGTGGTTGAGAGCGGCCACTGCACTCCAGTCTGGACAGCAGAGTGAGACTCCAACCCCCCCAAAAAAAATATGAAAACAAAGACACAGCAGATTCTCTGGTATTTCATACAAGCAGTTTAAGAGGAAGATTTATAGCATCGCATGCACACATCAAGTAAACAGAATGTTCACAAGTAAACATTCTAACATCTAACATCACACCTAAGGAAGCTGGAAAGGCAAAATGACTAAAATCCTAACTTCAGCAGAAGAGTCCAGATCACCAAGATAAAGTCACATTTGCAGGATATAGAAGACAAAAATACCATGGAAAGATCAACATAACAAAAAGCTAGTTCTCTGAAAGAATAAATAAGCTTGACAGATTCCTGGCCAAGTTGACTAAAAAGGGAGAGAGAAAGTCCTAATAAACACAATTAGAAATGCAAAAAACAAAGTAACCATGGACCCTGAAGAAATTCAAAAGATTATCAGAGATTAGTATGAAAAGCTGTATAAAAATAAACTTGAAAACCTAAAGGAAATTGATTATTTTATGACATCACACAACCCTCCAAGTTTAAAAAAAGAAGAAATTAAATCTCTAAACAGACCAGTAATAAACTAGGAAACCAACTCAATCACATGAATAATCCACACCAAAAATAAAAAAAAATTAAAAATCCAGGACCAGATGACTTCCTAGCTGAATGTACAAGAAATACAAGATCTGATACCAACCTTATTGACAGTATTCCAGACAATAAAGAGTGATGGAATTCTTCCCAACACATTTTATAAAGATAACATCATACTGATACCCAAAAAAGAAAGAGGACTATAGACCAATCTCTCTGATTAACATAGACACAAAAATTTTCAACAAGATTCTAGCAAGTTGGACCAAACACATCTCAAGGGTCATCCACCATGACCAGGTGGGCTTCATTCCTGGGGTGCAGGACTGGTTCAACATTCACCAGACCATACATGTAATTCAGTACATTAAGAGATGTATTGCCTGAGCACGCGGGTTTGAGATCCACCTGGGCAGCGAGACCTCATCTCTACAATAAATCAAAAAATCAGCCCGGGGTGGTAGCCCCGTGCCTGTAATTCCAGCTACTGGAAGGCTGAGGTGGGAAAGGGTCGCCGGAGCCAGCAGGTCGAGGCTGCGGTGGCCGGGAGCGGCCACTGCACTCCAGTCTGGGCGACAGAGTGAGACTCCAACTCAAAAAAAAAAAAAAAAAGAGATGTAAAATCAAGAACCACATGATTATATCATTAGATGCAGAAAATGATTCAACAAAATCCAGCATCCTTTTTTGATACAAACTCTTGAGCACCTAGGCATACAAAGAACATTCCTCAAAACAGTAAGAGCCATCTATGATAAACACACAGTCAACATTTTGCTTAATGGGCAGAAGTTGGAAGTATTCCCCCTAAGAGCAGGAACAACACAAAGATAACCACTCTCTCACCTCCTGGTCAGTATAGTGCTGGATATGCTAGCCAGAACAATCAGGAAAGATAAGGAAATCAGGGATACCCAAATAGGAAATATCAACTTAAGTTATCCCTCTTTGCAGATAATATGATACTATACCTTGAAAACCCAAGGGAATCCATCAAAAGACTCCTCACACTGATAAATGACATTGGTATAGTTTTAGGGTACAAAAATCAATGTTCAAAACACAACTGAATTTCTATACATCAGCAACAAATAGGCAGAAAGCCAAATAAAAAACACAATGCCATTTACAATGGCCACAAAAA
>JAPVLO010001398.1:0-147889 GCA_027257055.1 Cephalopachus bancanus | reverse complement strand
ACTAACTAGTTGACTAGTTCACAAACCAGTCCACTAACTAGTCCACTAACTAGTCAACTAGTCCACTAACTAGTCAACTAGTCCACTAACTAGTCCACTAACTAGTCAAATACTTCACTATCTAGTCCACTAACTAGTACACCAACTAATCCCCTAACTAGTCGACCAGTCCACAGCAATAGCATGTTAACAATCATCAGTTCTGGGTCACTGGATGTGCTGATGCTTATGATACTATTCTTGGCATTTTTCTGTAGTTCTAATTTTTCTAAATTAAAAAATAAAAATGCAGTTTTAATACTTTTTTTTGAATCAGAGCCTCACTCCATTGCCCAGGCTGGAAGGCAGCGGCAGGCTCACGGCCACCAAAACCTCGACCTGCTGACTCAGGCGATCCTTCTGCCCTCAGTCTTCCATGTAGCTGGAACTATGGGTGTGCACCACCACGTCTGGTTAATTTTTTTATTTATTGTGGAGATGAGGTTTTGCCAAGTTGCCCAGACTGGTCTCAAACCCCTGGACTCAGGCAGTCCTCTCGCCTCTGCCTCCTAAAGTGCTGGGATTACAGACATGAGCCACCAAGCCTGGCCTTGTTTCTGAGTCAGTCTCACCCTGTGGCCCAGCCTGGGGGGCAGCAGCATGCTCACAGTCACCTAAGCCTTGACCTTCTGGGCTCCAGTGATCCTTCATCCTCAGCCTTCCAAGTAGTCAGAACCACACACATGTGCCACCACACCTGGCTAAAAAGTGTTTTTTAAAAGCATCAAATGGAGGCCAAAGGCATCCCTGTCTCCTAGGGTCCTCCCAGGCAGGCTGGAGTCAACCTCAGGTCACACTCCATGGACTGAAAGTTTCAAAATGAAGACCATTCTCAGGGGCTCCCAGCTTCTCCCTGAGTACTCCTTGATGAGTTTTCTTCGAAGGCAGAATGTTAGTGCACATGAAGGCCACACACAAGCATTTCTAGTTCAATCTACGAGCCCAATGATTTTCCATTGTGTCAACAAACGCACAGGTGAGAAAGAGAGGACATGCTGGGACCAGAAGATCTGAAAACAAAAGCCAGCCTGCCAGACAACGACATTTTCTTTTTAAAGAAGGAATCTCATTATGTCACCCAGATGATCCTCCCGCCCTAGCCTCCTGAGTAGCTGGAGCTACAAGGGTGCACCACCACACCTTGATACAATGATAGGTTTGATACAAGAATGTTCATGAGGTCATCAGAGGCATGTCAGGAGGCAGCAGGGCAAGGGCGGGCCTTGGGCACAGGCACCAGGGGACAGACTCATCCCCCAACAGGGGAGGCAGAAGCTAAGAACATGTGGCCCTGCATCTCAGTCCATGCACTGCATGACTCTCCCATGGGATGTGACCAGAACAGGCAAATCCATAGAGTCAGAGGGCTCAATGGCTGCCAGTGGCTGGGGTGAGAAGCAGGAGGGACTACCAATGGAAATGGGGTTTCCTCCTGGGGTGCCAACAACACTCTAAGATTGACAGTGGTGAGGGCACACATGGCTGTGAATTCACTGAAGTTCACCGGCCTGTGCACTCTCCGAGCGTGAACCATAGGGATATAAGTCACATCACCATTTTTGAAAGAAAAAAAACCCTCTTGTCTCTCATTTTCTTTTCGTGTGCATCAGTCAGCACTGGGTCGTATTGTGTCGATGCATTAAAAAGGATATGTGCGTCTGTTACCATGCTGGGCATGCCATTCCTAACTTGGTATAATAATTTTGAGAGTTGTCTGCTGATAAATCTATTATTGATATTCTCCATCATTCATCCTTCATCCATCCATCCCTCCATCCATCCATTCATATCTCCACTCATCCATTCATCATCCATCTCTCCATCTATCCGTTCATTTGCTTATCTATCATCCTTCCTTCCACCCATCCATCTTCCCATCATCCATTCATCCATCATATGCCTGTCCTCCCTCCTTCCCTCCCTCCCTTCCTCCCCTCCCTCCCATCACCCCTCCCATCCATCAATCTGTCCATCTATCCCTCCATCCACCCACCCACTCATTCATCCGTCCATCTTTGTTATTCAAATATTTGTTTGTTCTTACTATTGTCTCCTTTTCTTATAAGACTTACTATTCATATGAAAGAAATTTAATAATTTTTCACAGTTGACTGTTTGTTACCCCCATACAGTCTTATTCTGGTTCTCTCTGTTTTATTTTAAGTAGATCATATTGCTATATCTTCGTAATCATGAGTATTTTCTTCTGCAGTATTATATTCTGCTATTTATTAATCATATCCAGAGAAATTTCATTTCAGTTATTTTATTTTCATCACTAGCATTTTTATAGTGTTTAAAAATCTATTTTATTTATATTCTCATTTCATTTGAATTCCTTTAAATATCTTTACATACAAATTGTTAAAAAATATGTTTTATTTGCTCATATTCCTAATTATCAAAGAAATTCAAATTAAAACCACAATAAGATATCATCTCACACCTTTCAGAATGGTAAAAATTAAAAAGTAATACAAAATAGATGTTGGTGAGAATTCAGAGACATGTGAATGCTTATACACTATTGGTGATATAGGTCACTTCAACAACTGTGGAAAACAGTATGGGGATTTCCCCATATAAAAAATAGAAATGCCACTCAATCCAGCAATTTCAGTACTGGTCAGCAATTCAAAATGAAAGAAATCATTGTATGAGAAAGATGCCTGGAAGTGGGAGGAACGTGATGGCCTACTGAAAATATTGCATATTTGCCACTCTCAGCAAAGAAACATATATGGAAAAGTAGTCATAGAACTTTAAGGGGTTAACTGAAAATCCAAGCTGAGGTTTACTGGACAGTCCCATGGGGATGTATTCTCATCCAAGCCTTGGACACTGCTAGAAGGGGCCCAGGAGAGCACTCATGGAGAAGGAAGGTATGAGTGAAAGTGACAACTTTTCTTCTTTATGTACCACCCAAGCCTCTGCAGCCCCAGCCAGTGAGAGACAGCCCAGGCCTTCTACCTGCACTGCTTCTACATCAGCAAGGTTCTGGAGTGCTCTGATGAATCAGGACAGAGTCACCGGCAGTGATTCACATGAGGACCACAGAATCCCAGGTCCTGTGGACCGCTGGACTCAATGCCCCCTAACTCCCTATTAAGACTCTCAGTGGGAAGATCACTTTGGGGGTGGTCTGCATTGCATGAGCTGTTCTGCCTCCCTGCCTCTCCAGATTCCAGCAGGTGCTGCACACCCACTTTGCAAATATTTTCCTGGTGTCAACATATGTTGCAGCCCTAGGTCAGGGTTACAGATGCAGCTTGATCTCAAGAGCCCATCATCACTGTGATAGCCCTTCCCACAAAGCAGGATTGAAACTAGGAGGCAGATCACCTCTGTGCAATGTGGTGCTGGTGGCGCTGCTCATCTGAGGACTGAGGGGAGAATACCAACTCTCAACTAATGAGACTGCTTTGCTTCCACACATAAGTGAAAGGGGCAGTTCCACCAAGATGAAAGAAAGCCACTCTATTTCTCCAAGAGCACCTGTGTCACAGTAAAGCCAGGTTGCTTGCCGATTCTGCTGAGGAACAAAGGTTAAGGAGGAGGTCACCAGAGCTCACGGAGAACCAAGGCTCCTAGTACCAGTACCAGAAGGAGGGAACAAATTCTGAACTAGAGAAAGGGCCCTGCTCTGTCCCTTCCAGACTGCATTATTGAAGCAGTGTCATATGGTTTCTCCCCAGTTTACTACTCTTCCTGCCATCACTGCCTTTCCCAAATGTGTACCAGAGGAGGAAGGTCAAGTATAAAAACTACGAAAACTCCCACCCCAACAGAAGTAACTTTATCTAATAAAAAATAACAAAACAAAAAAATGGAAAGAGAAGAATCTGTCTTCAAGGATAACAAAAAAAGTGAAACAAATATGGGCATCCCCAAAGACTTAATGAGTTAACACCTAACAAAGGGCTTCCCAGATTCCAAGCAATAGAACCCTTCCAAAATGACCTGATCCTGATGACAGACATAAAATTCAGACTATGGATGGCAAAGACATTCACTAAAATCCATGAGAATGTGGACGCACCCTTCTTCCAGGCCATGAAAACAGTACACAGAATAAGAAAGACATTCTAAGAACCACACTGAACTATTGGAAATGAATTCATTCCTGGAATTTCAAAATGCAACAACAAACCTTAACAACAGATTTGACCAGATGGAAGAAAGAATCTCAGTACTTGAAAATCAAATGATTTTTTGTTTGCTTTTTAAAACAGGGTCTCACTCTGTCACCTAGGCTAGAGTGCAGGGGTGCACTCTTGGCTCACTGATGCCTTGACCTGGACTCAAGTGATTCTCCTCTCATCTCATCCTCCTGAGTAACATACTACAGGTGCACTCCACCACACTCAGTTTTTTGTTTTTGGTAAAAATGAGTTCTCACTATGTTGCCCAAGCTGGTTTCAAACTCCTAGGCTCCTGTCATCTTCCTGATTTTACCTCCCAAAGTACTGGGATTACAAACGTGAGCCATCGTGCCCAGCCACGGAAGATCAAGTTAATGAATTAACTCAGTACGGCAAATATGAAGGGAAAAGAATGAAGAAGAAAGAAAGAAGCCTACAAGAAGGCTGGGATTATGTACTGAGACCAAATCTACAGTGGATTGGCATCCATGAAAGAGAAGGAGAAACTGAGAACACGCTGGAGCAAATGCTGCCAGATGCTAACTAAGTAAACTTCCCAAATCTTGCTAGAGAGATGGCCTTGCAGATGCAAAGGGTCTGGAGAACTCCTCTGAGATATTAAATGATTTTTAAAAACCCAACTACATTAAATAGACATGTACAGAACAATTCACTAAACAACCACAGAATGTACATCCTTTGCATCGGGACATGGGCCATACTTTATGATTGCCACATACTTGGACACAAATCAAGTGTGAACAAATTTCAAAAGTCTGAAATCATACCAAGCATCTTTTGAAACCACAGCAGAATACAAATAAATATCATTATCAACAGGAACCTCCCAAAATACACAAATACATGGAAGTTAAACAATATTCTTTAGTATATCTTCTGGATTAACCCAGAAGTTAAGTCTGCAATACAATGATTCCTAGAAACAAATGAAAATGAAGATACAGCATACTCAAACCTCTAGAATATCATGAAATCAGGGCTCAGAGGGAATTCTATAGCACTGTAGGCACCTGTCAAGAAAATAGAAAGATATCAAGTAAATAGTCAAATGTTACACCTAAGGCAGCTGGAAAGACAAGAGCTATCTGATCCCATTATCAGTACTGTAGAAATTTTCAAAAGAGGGTCACTGCTGAATAAAATGAAGACTAAAAATATCATCAAGATGAAAAGTTTCTTATTTGAAGAAATAAATAAGATCAACAGAACCCTGGCCAGATTAACAAACAAGCAAACGTAGATGCAAAAAGACAGAAAATGTGAATAAAGAGAAGCAACAAGGCAATGCTTCAACCAACCCTGAAGACATGTAAGAGATTATTAGAAAATGCAAGAAAGCCTGTATGTAAGTTAGAAAAGCTAGATAAAATGGAGAAATTCTTAGTAATGCACAACCTCCCAAGATTGAAACAGGAAGGGATTAAAACTCTCAAAAGACAAGTAACAATGCAAGAAATTGATTCAGTGATGAGAAAGTTCCCCACCAAAGAAAAAGCCCTGGGCCAAATGGTTTTTCATCTGAATTCTACCTGATTTACAAGGAAGAGCTGATACCAATCCCACTGAATGTATTCAACCAATCAAGAACGAAGGAAATCTTTCTATCTCCTTCTATGAAGCCAATATTACCTTGATACACAGAAATGGCAAAGACCCAACAAGGAAAGAAAATTTCAGGGCAATTTCCTTGATGGACATAGACGTAAAAAGTCTCAAGATTCTGGCAAATCACATCCAACAACACATTTCAAGAATCACCCATCATGACCAGACAGGATTCTCCCGAGATTGAGGCTGGGTTAACATGCACAAATCAATAAATGTAATTCAACACACAAATAACTGCAAAAGCAAGAATTACATGATTATCTCAGACACAAATATAAAACATACTTGATAGAATCTTACATCCCTTCTTGAAAAAAAAAATCCCTCAAACACCTGGGAATTGAGGAAACATTCCTAATGAGTCATTTATGAAAAACTCGCAGCCAACATCACACACATATATATATATACCAAAGACTACTACTTTGCCATAAAAAAAGAATAAGACCGGGCTTGGTGGCTCAGCCTGTCATCCTATTGCTTTGGGAGGCAGAGGTGAGTGGATTGCCTGAGCCCGCAGGTTTGAGATCCACCTGGGTAACTTGGTGAGACCTCATCTCTACAATAAATCAAAAACTAGCCAGGCATGGTAGCATGTGCCTGCAGTTCCAACTACTTAGAAGGCTGAGGCAGAGGGATCTCCAGAGCCCAGCAGGTCGAGCCTACAGTGGCTACTGCACTCCCGTCTGGGTGTCAGGGTGATACTCCAACTCAAAAAAAAAAAAAAAAAGAATAAAATTATGCCTTTTTCAGCAACTTAGATGGAAGTGAACACCGTTGAGTGCAATTACTAAAAAATGGAAAATCTATGATGAATTTTCTTACTTATAGTAGGAATTAAATATTGTATATACATGAACATAAAGAATAGAATGATAAAAATGGAGATCTGGAAAGATAAAGTAGAGGGAGGTGACATGAGAAATTGCCTAATGAGTACAATGTACATTTCTTGGGCAATGTTTACACTAAAAGCCCAGACTTTACCACTATACAATATATATGTAAATATTTTAACCTGTACTACATCAATTTATAACAGTAAAATAAAAATGTATTAAAAATAAATGAACAAAATTTTTTATATGTTTTCCTCAAGTGATAACACAGGAGTCTAATCTTGTTCTATCATGTGCTCTCTCAATTCAGAGTCCTTGGTTTTCAGTCACATGATCACAGAGGCAAAATGGAGCTGTGGCTTTTTAAAGATATTTTAGGACTACACATTTCAAAGATTATATAGTTATTTGTAAACAATGCTTAAGCACTTTTTCACAGAGTTAAGTTTCATTAAAAATAACCGATAAGCCACCAGTATCCTAGATCTAAGCTCAATAATCTTTGATTTAGGATGGAAAGATAAACAAGAATTAAGATTTAAAAGCACCTCATCTCTACAATAAATCAAAAATTAGCCAGGCGTGGTAATGCATGCCTGTAGTTCCAGCTACTTGGAAGGCTGAGGCAGAAGGATCACTGGGGCCCAGCAGGTTGAGGTTTATATTCAGCAACAATGGAGCAAACTTAATATGTTCACAAATTCGTATAATCTTGTTGCAGTGAAATTCAGACATATTTATGAAAGTTTTTTGTATGTATGTGTGCATGCATGTGTCATTGTGTGTGTGTGTGTGTGTGAACTTTGATTTCTACTGATGCCATAACAAATTATCACAATCTTTGAGGTTTAAAACATCACATATTTAGTATTCTGCAATTCTGTAGATGTCACATGAATCTTGATTTAAAATAATTAAGGTGTGGTAGCACTCCATTAACTTTTGAGGTTCTTGGAGGGAATTCCTTTCCTTGCTTTTTTCAGCTTCCAGTAGTCATTTGTGTTCTTTGCTTCATGGTCTATTTCCTCCATCTGTTAAACCATAAATGGCGCATA
Organism: Cephalopachus bancanus; assembly: GCA_027257055.1. Lineage (NCBI taxonomy): Eukaryota > Metazoa > Chordata > Mammalia > Primates > Tarsiidae > Cephalopachus > Cephalopachus bancanus. The sequence continues at coordinate 140,185 of JAPVLO010001398.1, read as the reverse complement.
TCTCTAACACTATAGTATTAGATCTTTCTCTGACTAAAACTGGAAATTTCTTCAACTTAAGAGCCTGTGGGATTAGATTGGGCTCATTCAGATATCCCAGATAATCACTCTCAATTCAATGTCTTTAACTTTAATCACCTTTGCTGAATAACTTTTGTCACTTAAGATAAAAGTCTACTGTGTAGAATGTGAATATTTGGGGGAGACATTAACCTACCTACTCAATAGTTTATTTTGTGATAGTGATATATGACATATTTATATATGTATTACATTTACTATATTATGTATATATGTATGTTATATATACATATCATTAATTTATATATATTGCATTTTTTAAAAATTCACAAAATATGCAGAAATATATATGTATTTTTATGTACAACTTATGTAATAATAAAATGAAAACATAGCTGGGCTCAGTGGTTTAGCCTGTAATCCTAGTACTTTGGGAGGTCGAAGCAAGTGGATTGCCTGAGCCCACAGGTTCAAGACCAGCCCGGGCAATGTGGCGAGATCTCATCTCTATAATAAACTAAAAAAAAAAAAAATTTAAAGTGGAGACGAGGTCTTGATATTTGCTCAGGCTGGTCTCAAACTCCTGGGCTCAAGTGATCCTCCTGCCTCAGCCTCCCAAGCGTTGGGATGACAGGCTGAGCCACCGAGCCTGGCTAATCCTGCTTTCAATAAATAAAACCAAAAGAAACTGCCTAGGCCAGTGCTGTGGCTCATGCCTATCATCCCAGTACTTTGGGAGACAGAGGCGGGAGGATCACTTGAGCCCAGGTGTTCGTGACCAGCCTGGGTAACATAGTGAGACACCTTATCTCTCTCAAAAAAATTAGCCACTATAATCCCAGCACTTTGGGAGGCTGAGGCAAGAGAATAGCTATTGTCTGTGTTTTTGATTCCAGCCTCCTGGTGGGGCGTGATGGCCTCTCACTGTGGTTTGGTTTGCATTTCCCTGCTGCCTGAGGACACTGGCCATGTCTTCTTGTGTGTCTTGGTCACCTGTACATCTTTGAAGAAATGTTTGTGCAGATACTTTGCCCTTTTTCCTTTTTTTCTGAGTCATGGTCTCTCTCTGTTGCTCAGGCAGCGATGATCTAGATATGTCCCTTATCTGATATTTGCAAATATCTTCTCCCATTCCATGGGCTGTCTTGCTGCTTTCACGATGGTGCCCAGATTAGTCAGCTTGGACTGCTGTCACAAGGGGCCATGGACAGAGTGGCTTGAGTGACAGACATGTATGTCCTCACAGTTCTGGAGGCTGGAAGTTCAAGACCAAGGTGCCGGCAGGACTAGTCTCTTCTGGTTTCTAGATGGTGATCTCCTCCCTGTCCTCGTGTGGTTGACCTCTGTGGGTGCCTGTGTCCTGATCTCCTCCCCCTCCTCTTTTTTCTTCTTTTTCTTTTCTTTTTTTTTAGTAGAGGTCTCACTCTGTCGCCCAGGCTGGAGGACAGTGTCATGCTCACAGCCACCCCAGTGTTGACCTGCTGGGCTCTGGCGATCTTTCTGCCTCAGCCTTCCAGGTAGTCGGAAGTACAGGTGCATGTCACCACACCTGGCTAATTTTTGATTTATTGTAGAAACGAGGCCTTGCAAAGTTGCCTGGGCTGGTCTCAAACCCATGGGCTCAATCAATCCACTAGCCTCAGTCTCCCAAAGTGCTGGGATGACAGGCTGAGCCACCGAGCCCAGCCTCTTCTTTTTCTTCTTTGCCAGACAGGGCCTGGCTCTGCTCACCAGGCTGGAATGCAGTGGCATGATCATAGCTCACTGTAGCCTTGAACTCCTGGTCTCAAGCGATCCTCCTTCCTCAGTCTTCCGAGTAGCTGTAATTATAGGTGCCACTATGCTTGGCTAATTTAAAAATTTTTTTGTGGAGACAGGGAGTCTATATTGCCCAGGCTGTCTTTTCATAAAACCCTCATCAGAATGGATTAGAGCCCACTCATATGACCTCATTTTTAGTGTAACTACTTTTTTGGTGTGTTGTTGGAGTCAAAGTCTCACTCTGTCACCCAGGCTGGAGTGTAGTTCCATGCTTATGGCCACCACAGCCTCAGCCTGCTGAGTTCAGGTAATCCTTCCCCTTCAGCCTTCCAAGTAGCAGGCACACACCACCACGCCTGGCTAATTTTTTGATTTATTGTAGAGATGAGGTCTTGCCAAGTTGTCCAGGCTGGTCTTGAACCCCTGGTCTCAGGCAAGTCTCTCACCTTTGCCTCCCAAAGTGATGAGATGACAGGGGTGAGCCACTGCGCCCAGCTGCTATTGTTTGTTTTAAGCAGAGACTTAGGTTCAAATCCTGCTTAAATATTTGAAGATTCTCAGGGCTTCCAAGCTCTCTGTGGCCCGGTGGGCATGGTGTCCCAAGCCCTCTGACTCTCTGGCCTGGGGCTTTTTCACCTCCCTGCAAGGTCCCCTGAGGTCCCTGTCAGGCCAGCAACTCTGATGCCTAAGCACCCATCCAGGTTCACCGTGGCTGAGGGATTCGGGAGACACAGGGCTTTCCCCGGGAAAACAGACCCCAGGCAAATTGGCACAGGCTGTGGCCCTGGACTGGGTCTTTGAGCTGGGGAGAGGGTCCCTAGGAGGCCTCTGCTGAGACAAGTCCTAGGGCAAACCCTGGGCCCAGAAGCACTTGGGACCCTCCCTGTTCTGCCGTCGGGCCTATCTGTGCCCGTGGCCAGGCAGCAGAGCCTGGTAATTGGAAACAGCCAGAGGCTTGAGGCAGGGTGGGGAGCCCAGGAGGAGACAGCAGCTGGGTCTCCATCCATCCATCTGTCCCATTCGTGTCCATCAGCCACCATCCACCATCTACCCACTCATCTATCCACCCACTCACCTATACATCCATCCAACCAGCCACCCACCCATCCATCCACCCAACCACCCACCTATCCATCCACTCACCCATTCATTCCTCCATCCACCCACCCACTCACTCACCCACCCACTCACCCATCCACCCATTAATCCACGCACACACCCATCCACCCATTCATCCATCCAACATGCATCCACTCACCCACACGTCCATCCATCCACCCACCCATCATCCATCCATCTGTCTGTCCATCCGTCTGTCCATCTGTCTTCTGCCTTGCATGCTCTCTGTGCCTTGCTCTGTGCTGGGTCTTGAGGCCAGTGTGGGGAAATGCACCACCCTCTGTGGCTCCCCAGGGTGATTTCTGAAGCCAGAAGGGCAGGAGGTGGGGACACCCTGGGCTGGGCACAGGAAGCGAGCACTTTCCTAGGGTCCAGGTCACCCAACCAGGGCTGAGCTGAGACAAGAGCGCAAGCGGGGGGTGGTGAGCAGGGCTCCAGATGCCTAAACTCCTTACCCCCTGATGGCTGCAGACACAGCAAGGAAACCTCCTGGGACCTTCATGGTACCTTCATGACTTCTGAAATCATGTCAGTGCCCTGACTTTTTTTTCAGGTAGTTCAGGCTGGAGTGCAGTGGCTCACTGGGACTACAGGCACCATCATGCCTGGCTTATTTAATTTTGTAGAGATGAGGTCCATGCTGGTCTCCAGCTCCTGGCCTCAAACGATCCTCCCACCTCAGCCTCCCAAAGCACTGGGATGACAGGCATGAGCAGCTGCACCTGGCCTTCCTGGTCTTGACTGTTCTCTCTCCCTCCCCTTCTGTCTTTTTATTGACATGGAATCCACATAACAGAAGACTGTCCATTTTATTTTATTACTTTTAATTTAATTTTTTTTTTTGAGTTGGAGTCTCATTCTGTCGCCCAGACTGGAGTGCAGTGGCCACTCCTGGCCACCGCAGCCTCGACCTGTTGGGCTCCGACAATCCTTCCACCACAGCCTTCTAAGTAGCTGGAACTACAGGCACATGTTACCACGCCTGGCTGATATTGTAAAGAAGAGGTCTTGCCAGGTTGCCCAGGTGGGTCTCAAACCTGCGGGTTCAGGCAATCCACTCACCTCAGCCTCCCAAAGGCGCAGGATTACAGGCTGAACCACAGAGCCTGGCTATACTGTCCATTTTAAAGGGAACAATTTGCTGGCATTCTGTTGTGTTCTTGTGACCACCATCCCCATCACTCAGAAGTCAAATCCCAGTCCTGCCCTGACAGCCTCAGCTGCTGTCTGCCTCTGGGCTTGCTTGGCCTGCTCTAGACATTTCATGAGTGGAGTCATATGACAGGGCTCTTCTGTGTCCAGCTGCTCTCACTTGATGTCTGTCCTCAGGGCCCACCCACATGACACCATGAATCAGAACTCCATTTCTGGGACTACAGGCATGTGCCACCATATCCGGCGAAGTTTTTCTTGACTTTTTTTTGAGTCAGTGTCTCTCTTGTTGCCCAGGCTGGAGGGCAGGGACATGCTCCTGGCCACCGCAGCCTCGACCGGCAGATCTCAGGCGATTCTTCCATTTCAGCCTTCCAAGGAGCTGGAACTATAGATGCACGCTGCCACACCTGGCTAATTTTTGTGATTAATTGTAGAGACAAGGTCTCGCCAAGTTGACCACGCTGATCTCGAACCTGCTGACTCAGGCAATCCTTTTGCCTTGGACTCCCAAAGTGCTGGGATGACAGGCTGAGGCACCATGCCCAGCCAACTTTTTTTTTTAGAGAGGTGGAAACTCAGTATGTTGCTCAGGTGGGTCTCAACTTCCTGGACTGAAGTGATCCTCCCACCTCAGCCTCCCAAACTGCTGGGATGACAGGCATGAGCCACTGTGTCCAAGCAGCACTTTTTTTGAGTTAGAGTCTCACTCTGTCACCCAGGCTGGCATGCAGTGGCATGCTCACGGCCACCCCTGTGTTGACCTGCTGGGCTCCAGCGATCCTTCTGCCTCAGCTTTCCAAGTAACTGGAATTACAGGCATGTGCCACCATGCCCAGCTAATTTTTTGATTTGTTGTAGCGATGAGGTCTTGCCAAGTTGCCCAGGTTGGTCTTAAACCCATGGGCTCAAGCAATCCTCTCACCTCAACCTCCCAAAGTGCTGGTAATACAGCCATGAGCCACCACAACTGGCAACGCATTTTTATAAAATGAAAATGAGTCAGCAGAACCCGATTCAATGGCTCATGCTTGTCATCCTAGCACTTTGGGAAGCTGAGGTGGGAAGATCACTTGAGCCCAAGAGTTTAGACCAGCCTGGGCAATTTAGCAAGATGTCATCTCTACCAAAAATTTACAAATTCTCTGGGCTTCATGGCTCATGTCTGTCATCCCAGCACTTTGGGATGCAGAGGTGAGAGGATTGCTTGAGCCCCAGGGTTTGAGACCTCATCTCTACAATACATAAAAATTAGCTGGGTGTGGTGGTATGGGCACATAGTCCCAGTTACGTGGAGGCTGAGGCAGAAGGACTGCCTGAGCCCAGGAGGTTGAGGTTGTAGCGACCTGTGAATATGACACTGAGCTCTAGCCTGGGCAACAGAGTGAGACCCCAAGTCAAAAAAAAGGCATATTCCTGGGGGTGGAATGAGCTGGGTCCTGTGTAACTGGTTCTTTCTTCTTTTTTTATAGCAGGATTTATCAGGAGAACAGAAAAGCTCCCACAGTGGGAGGGGCTCCGAGGGGGTTGCCCTCTTTCTTTTTTCTTTCAAATGTTCCATCCCCCAGGATTGCTGGATTTTTGTGCCTTGGGTTGAGTAAGCCAGTGCCTGCAGCTCCAGAGCCAGCCACAGGGTGTTACCCTCACGTCGTGGGGTGCTCCAAGCCCCCTGCCCACCTTGGACAAAGGAGACTCGGGTTCAAATCCCTGCTCCTTCTCCATTTGCCCTTTCATGAAATGGGCGTGGATTAGAAACTGTCTCCCAAAGGTTGCTGAAAGTGCTGGGGGGGGACATAATTTCGGTGGGAGGCGGTGAGCTTGGTGCCTGGACCAGGAGTGAGTGCTTTATGGGTAACCGGGGTACAAGGTGGGTGGCAGCTTCCTCTGGCACAGAGAACTGTGGCAGGGGGCGGGAGGGCAGGACTCATCCACGCAGGTGTCACTCTGATTTCCAGCGTTTGTTGGAAGCCTGCATGAAATTTCACCTTTGGGGAAACTGAGGCCCCAAAGCCTCCTGCCCCCCCCGCACATAGTGTCTGAAGTCCAGTCCTTTATCCCTGAACTCAGCCAGGCTGACCTTATCTCCTTTCCCTGAGAATCCCCAATTTCTTTATTGTTGGAAGTCAGCCTTGGAGGACCACCTGATTGACAAAGTCCAGGTGAGCTGAGGACCCCCTGGCCGCAAAGCGAGTCTGGGCAGCTGAGACCCTTCTGTCTTCCATCTTTACTATTGATATGGCTGAAGAATTCTGTACAGTTGTGGAAGAAAAAAATGGCATGTTTATGTGAAGTACTCACAGCTAACCTGGAATGTCATGGTTCATTTTTCCATTTCCCACTATGTCGTTTGGCCTTTTCTAATATATGCAATGGTTAAACTCTGAAGCACATCAAGAATGCTTTCTTTCACTTGGTTATAAGTTACTAGATATTGCTCGAGTAAAAAATGATGTAAGTATATTCACTCCTTATTTGATTTAGAATTATGTAATTTAGTGTTTAGACATAAGATTTTTTAGAAGCATAAGTTTATAGTAAGTTCATTATGAATTCATTATAAGTTCTAACACCTAGCCAGGAACCATGGCTCAGTCTGTAATCCCGCACCTTTGGGAGGCTGAGGTGAGTGGATTGCCTGAGCCCGTGGGTTCGAGACCCGCCTGGGCAACTTGGCGTGACCTCATCTCTACAATAAATCAAAAATTAGCTGGTGTGGTAGTGCATGCCTGTAGTTCCAGCTACTTGGAAGGCTGAGGCGGAAGAATCACCAGAGCCCAGCAGGTTGAGGCTGCGGTGGCTGGAAGTGGCCACTGCACCCCAGTCTGGGCAAAAGAGTGAGACTCCAACTAAAAAAAAAAAGTTCTAACATTTATCTAGGAGTTATGTAGGTGATTTATAACACTGTTTTCACAGATTTAGGAATGAAGATTAATAGTTACGGTTTTTACTTAATTCAATAGTTAAAATTTTAAGTTAATGCATATAAAATAGGTTTTCACTGAATTTATAATATACTAATTGGATACTTTTATGATAAATTAACTAAATACAGAAAGCAACCTTGGGGGCCTGGGAAACACCACTAAAAGCTTCTTTTGAGTTTTCTTTAGAAATATACACTGCAGGATAAGAGAAAAGTAAAAAGACACCTGGACAAGAAAGGCAATTACGAAGCTTTGAAGGTCACAGAAGCCCCAGAGAAAAATTCCCGATAAATGGAGAAATGTGCACTTGGAAACGTTCTTGAGACATTTCAAGGACTGTAATTCAGGACTTTGAACTAAAACAATCAATTTTTGCCTTTAAGAATAAGACTCATTGACTGAAAGTAGATAGTGTTCTTGGCTTGTTTATTGCTTCTAAGACCACTAGATGGTGGTAACTTTTGTGTTTTTTTTTTAGTTGGAGTTTCACTCCGTTGCCCAGACTGGAGTGCATGGCCACTCCCGGCCACTGCAGCCTTGACCTGCTGGGCTCCGGCAATCCTTTCGCCTCAGCCTTCTGAGTAGCCAGAATTACAGGCACATGCTACCATGCCTGGCTGATTTTTTTATTTATTGTAGAGATGAGGTCTCGCCAAGTTGCCCAGGTAGGTCTTGAACCTCCCAAAGTTCTGGGATTACAGGCTGAGCCACTGAGCCTGGCTGATGGTGGTAACTTTTAAAGGATAATGTAAGTGAAGGAATTTTCTTTGTCTTGCCCCTTTATGAATGGTATAAAAGCTTTGTGTTAACTAACAATAAATGTCATCGGTCCTGCAGGCATTCGTCCTGCAAGAAGGTGTCCAAGTATATTATTTTCCTTGTAAGTTCTTTCTTTTGCCTACTCTGTCTCTCCTTCAGGAAACCTCACACCCGGTGGGAGCAGGACTTCGGCACTTTATTCTTCATTCCTTTGCTTTCCTCTTGCAGAAATGTTCTCACTTTCAGAAGAGCATTTACTAGTGTTTAGTCTCACAACTTGAGAGTCACTCTTCTCCTGAACACCTGCCCTAATAGAGCTCCATTCTGTTACTCTCATTGTATTCTGTGGGTTTTATTGAGAATTTTTCACATTTTGAAATCATATACATACATATAAACTATCCAAACATAACTATGTGCATATATGCATTCATATGCACACAATTAGAAAATGTGATCAGTGTCTGTTTCTTTGTATATGGACAGTCTTTCCCACTAGATTGTGAATTTCTTGAGTATGGGGACCGTGTTTGATTTGTTCAATGGTGTACTTTCATGGTCTACAACAGCACACATAGTTGGTGCTCAATAGATGCTAGTTGAATGGGTAAGTGAATGGATGGATCGGGGAGGGAGATCATTAGTGGCGGATACTATTGCACAGACAGCCCCCAACTGTTGCAAACTCTAATGGTTAGAAATTCTTCCTTGGTCCTGGACATTATCAGTCTTCTCATATTTTTACTGGTGATTTGAGGCCTCCTGCAGGTGGCATCCTCTCACAGGATGGTTCTTCACATTTGTTGTGACAGCTGTCCCTTGAGTCCCAGTTATTTCATAAGGTGCACACAGAGTAACGAACATAATGCATAAGCTTCTTGCTTCTAAGCAGAATAGGAGAGGGATTGAATTGCTGAGGGGGGGGGAAAATTTTTGGGGGGGTCCCTTCTTTTCCCAATGGTGAACCCCCCAACCCCCCTTTAAATTTCCAACCAACCCCAAAATTTTTTTTATTTTATTTTACCCGGGGTTGGTATTGAAAGGGGAAAAAGGAGAAAATGCATTTCTAATAGGAGGAAAGATCCAGAGAGTGGGAAGTTTATAGTCATACAATTTTTTTCTCATTGAGGGAAACTTTACCCATTTTATATTGTTTGAAATTTTATGGAATTTACCTTTATTTACCTTTTATTTGTGTGTTTATAACTAATTAATGAAAGAACAATAACACTACTGAGGAGCAAATTACCAGATGTTGACTTTTTAAAACCAAGAAATGTACACATTAAGGATATTCCCTAGGACTATGCATGACTTATGCAAACTGCCCTCTTGCACGTGTGAGGTTTTTAACCTAAGGAGATGTCTGTCTTGCTACACTTGGTCTTCTAGTTGTTTATAGAATCAGTTATTTTAGAATTGGTTTGCTAAGTTCCACCCAAAATATTCTTTGGGGAATTTTATTGGTATTGAATTGAAAGAATAATTTATTTTTATTGGAATTTTTTTGTGATATTGTCTTTCTATACGTGAGCGTGGAACATTTTTACTTAGACTGTCTTATATAAATTTTAATAAAACAATATCATTTTCTTCATAAGAATTTTGGATATAATTTGTTAAATTTCTTCCTGGATAATCTTATATTTTTGTTACAATTATAATGTGTCTTCTTGCAATTACATTTCTAAATGTTGGGTGTTTAGAAAGGCAATGAGTTATACAAAGTATAGCATTTTAGTTTGGGTGTGTATTTGAAAATCTTGATTTAAGTTTCTACGTTTCCTCTGAAAGACTGCCTCAATCCATTCCTTCACCCCATGAAATCAGCACTGAAAATAGTTTTCTAACTTAAAGTTCAACAGTTAGTGGTGGGTACATGACTCAGGTTCAGAATAATAAATCTCATTTATCACTGTGGTTACTTGAATCCTAGAAAATGGTATAAACGTGGAATTAGGATGTCATTGTGCACATGCTTCAAAAGGTTGTATTCTAGGAATACAGCAGGGCCCTTTGGAAATAGTACAGGAAAATGCCAAAAATTTTTTTTTCCAGTGGCCTTTTTAAGACCATAGCATCACTTAAGACCATCAAAGACCATAGCATCATATAATTTACTGACTAATTACAATAAATTTAGAAAACACAGAAAAGACAAAGAAGGGAACAAGAATTTCCAGTAATTCTACCCTCCAGGTAGACCCACCATTAAATTCTATGCATTTTTATCAGTAACTCTTACTGCTTAAATATTGGTCTCTTCCTTTTTCTCACACATTTGTAGGTTGAAGGAAAGTTCATAGATCTAGGTTATTGAGTTGGCTCTGAGTAACAAGAAGGCTCCTGTGGGCTATACCTGTCTTGCATCCTGCTAGCGATGGCCAAAGCACAAGAGGGCAAACCCTATTTTTGAGTCTGGCCAAATTCCACACACTACTATCCCACTGACCAAATGCAAGTCCCTGGCCAAGCTCAACATCAGTGGGTGAGGAAATATGCCCACCCTTAATGGAAGGAGGTGCAAATTTCATGGCAGTAAGCTTTCATACAGAGAAAGCTGATTTGGAGCCAATATGTAGTTCAATCTGTCATAGTGTATTTATGTTTTGGGTTCCAATAATAGGATGCTATTGTATTTGGTGTTAGTTTCCACACTTATTTGGTTTTAATTTCCACCTCACACGTGCAAGAGGGCAGTTTACATAAGTCGTGCATAGTCCTAGGGAATACCCTAAAAGTGTACATTTCTTGTTTTTAAAAAGTCAGCATCTGGTAATTTGCTTCTCAGCAGTGTTATTGTTCTTTCATTAATTACTTACAACTTATATAGAATGTTCATACCATTTACTCATGGTAGCCTCAAATTGTAATCAACTCAAATTTCTGCCAATAGTAAAAAGAATAATCAAAATCTGTGGTATATTTATACCACACAAATAGATACCTCACCAATACAAATGAATGAACTAATGGTTACATTAAACAACATTGATGTATTTCATGGAAAATTCTACATTTGTATTGCTGTTGTGTTTATACAGGCATAAACATTGTGCATAACATTTTGAATAACCTTTTGAGAATTTTACTAATGAAAAGGACCAGGAACATGGATACATTTTAAAAACTCCATTTGGTTGAAGAATGCACTTGGGAATTTGCATAAAAAAAGGATGATTTTACCCAGGTTCGGTGGCTCAGCCTGTAATCCCGCGCCTTTGGGAGTTGAGGTGAGTGGATTGCCTGAGCCCACGGGTTCGAGACCTGTCTGGGCAGCGAGACCTCATCTCTACAATAAATCAAAAAATCAGCCGGGCTGGTAGCACATGCCTGAAATTCCGGCTACTTGGAAGGCTGAGGGGAAGGTTTACCGGAGCCCACCGGGTTTAAGGCTGCGGTGGCCGGGAGGGCCACTGCACTCCAGTCTGGGTGACAGAGTGAGACTCCAACTAAAAAAAAAAGGGATGATTTTGCCAGACCTACTATGACTCCCTAAGCTCAACAGAGTTTTCATCAATTCCCGTGAGTTTCTTGTTGATGGAAGGAGATTAACCACCATTTGCATTCCTCAGTGCTGATTGATGAAGGGAGATCTCCCAAAGTGATGTGAGGTCTAAAAATCCATCCTCTGGTCTCATTTTTTGGGTCTTGAAAACTTCTCATATCAAGTTAAAAGTAGTATATTTATGAAAATCTTTGAACCCTCAGTAGCTAACATGAGATGTTGAGGGCAGCCGTGGAAGAAAGGCTGCCACAGGTACTGGGTTCTGTACTTTTCTGCTCATGCTGGGTGGACGTGCCCTGTTTCAGCTTCTGCAACTACTAGCTACTTTGGAGATTTGCTATCTCTGCTATACATATATCTATAGGTTGGTAATGGGAATTTGGGACTAACAAAAGAATTGTGAATTCTTACTAGAGGACTAGTTGCTAAAGATAGAATTTCTGTCTTTCTCCCAACTGCACTGTCCTACCATTACGCTCATAAGTGGCAAGGTCACTTAGCTGGGAAATTCATCTTGAGGGTCTCACTGCAGAAAAATTACAGGAATTCACCTCTTCCCCAAGTGTTCATCCTAGTTGAACTGTTATGTAATCTTTCCCATGACCTCCCCAACCTCTGATGAAAATTAAAGAAGAAGCTATTTGCAATATCAGAAGTGATTATGAGTTGTCACTCATACCATCTCAAAACTATTGCAGAGGGAAAAGAATGGAAGTCAGATGACTTGGGGTTGTTGTGTTCAAGTTAACTGGAACAATTGAGTCTGGCCCGATGTTAACTGAGTGATGAATAAACCATAACAAATCTGACAGAGTCCAGGCTGTGGTTGAAGAACTGGTAATTTGGCAGAGAATCTATTCTCACATTATCATTTATGGAATTAATTTTTAAAGCAATCTTGGCAAATATTTATGAGTTAGGCATTTGTTCTTTCCCCTTGAAAATTTCTCCCTATTCTCGGGTGCCAGTAAGTGTGAAAGTGAGAGGGAGATGGGAGGGAGAGAAGGAAGCAGATACAAATCATAACAATACTGAGAGCAATTGAAAGGGAAAAAGATGAAGTCTCTTTCTTTTTGTTTTAAGCCCCAAATAAATCTCTTCCATCCACTATTTAAAATTTGTTTAACAGTGCATTTAAAAAATTGATCGTCGTTCCCACAAAATTGTAAACTCTACAAGAATAAGAATTTCACTTGCTTTGGTTGGGATTGTGTCATTATGGTTTTTCTGGTTGGATAGCAGCAGCTCAATAAACATTTCCTGAATGAATGATTTGACATACATAAGGACTACCCAATCCATATACCGCATAAATATATACTGATCCTATGACTTACACATTCCACTTTTTACATTGAGCAAAAAGATTTGAAAGCCTATGTTCACAAAACTTTTATAGAATGTTCATACCATTTACTCACGGCAGCCTCAAATTGTAATCAACTCAAATGTCTGCCAATAGTAAAAAGAATAATCAAAAACTGTGGTATATTTACACGACACAAAAAGATACCTCACCAATAAAAATGAATGAACTAATGACACATGAAGCAATATTGATGCATTTCATGGAAAATTCTACATTTGTATTGCTGTTGTGTTTATACAAGCATAAATAATGGTCAAAACTCATTAGCTGTATACCTATGATCTTTGCATATTGATATATACACCTAAAAAAGAATTCCAGCTATAGACTCTTTAAAGGACATACACATTAAATACAAGGAGTAAGATAGGTTTGAAGAATGGGAAGCGATACACCATGCAAAAACTAACAGGAAGAAGTTGGTGTGACTGCATTAGCATGTACATTACAGACTTCAACATAAAGAATGTTATGAAAATCAAGATATATCTTTCATAATTGCAAAAGGGTTGATTCACCAGCAAGACATAAAAGTCACAAATGTTTGCACAACCAATAACCTAACTTCAAAATACATTAAAGAAAAAAATTATAAAATTCAAGGGAAAAATATGCAAATGCACAGTGATACTTTATTAATAATTGATATAGACAAGCAGAAAAAAAAATCAGTAAAAATATAAAAAATTGAACAATACTATTAGCCAATGTAACCTAAATAAGTGTACTGCCCTTTAACAGCCGTGGAAAACACTTTCTTCCTAAGTTCAAATGGAGTGTTTACAAAGACAGAATGTGTGTTGGGCCATAAAATAAGCCTCAATAGACTTCAAAAGATTTAGCCTTCCAATTTTTTTTTTTTTTTTGGTTGTCTTTGCAACCAAATGCATTCTACTCAATTTAGAAGGTCGAGGTTGTAAACAAATAGTTATAAAAAGAAATATAAAATTACAATTGTGGTAAGTTCTCTCTATAAGTGAAATGAGGATAGCAAGGGGAAGAAATCTGATTTGAATTGGAACATGAGCTTACCTGTAGAGTAATAGGGAGGGGGAGCACATGCTTGGTTGGAGTAGGGAACAGAAATAGATCAGCAAGACATTGCCCATGACAAGGATTTTGAATTTTGTCTAATACATGGAAGTGGATAAAGAAGGATTTTAAGCACAGAAGTAGGATGAACTTGCATTTTAAAATTTTACTCTGGCTACAGTATTAAGAAAGGTGGGGGAAAAACCAAGAAGAAAGAGCGATGTGATAAAATGGTTAACAGGCTGCCACAAGAGCCTCCAAAGTTAAATGGTAGTGTGGAGCCCAGGCACCCCCTTCTTTCAAAGGGATGCCAGAGAACACTAGAGTCTTGGGTCAAAAGCAGCACAAATAAGTAAGAAGAAAGTCGCTCTTTTTTCCCACTGAACCCAACAGGCAAAACTGCAAAGTGGTCTGGGATAAAGGAGACACAGTACCTCAAGGAATGTATGTATCCCATGAAAGGTGTGTGGTGGGTGGGGGAAGATGGGTGACTTAAAGAAATCTACATTCAGATTTTAGTAAGAATGAGGGATTGGGTGAAAGACAATCCAGTCAGAGGGCCCTAAAGGACAAACTGATTGTGCAGACTGCCAAAGTTACAGTTTGAGATGAATAAAAGTGTTAGGTCAGAATCCCAGCAGGGCCTCCAAAATGTTAGGTCAGACCAGGGGTCTGTGATCTGGTGCCACAGGTAAGATACAAAGAATTGCACAGAAGTCAACTTGGAAGATACAATTTATTTAAAAGTAAATGGGGGGAGGGAAAAAAAGAAAGGGGGGGAAAGAAAGAGGGGAGGAGGGGGGGGGGGGGCCCCGGGGGGGGGGGTTAAAAAAGGGGAAGAAAGGGAAAAAAGAGAAAAAAGGAGGGGGAAAAAAAGGAAAAAAAGAAAAAAAAGAAAAAAGAGAGGGAAGGAAAGGGAAAAAAAAAAGGAAAGGGGGGTAAAAAGGTTAAAAACCTTTTTCCAAAAAAAGGAAAAAAGAGGGGGGGGGGGGGGGAAAAACAAAATTAACAAAAGGCCTAGCTAAACCAATAAATTCAGGTTTTAGCAAACAAAATATTTTTATTGTTTGTTTTTCATTTTAATTTTTTGAGGGGGGGAAAATTTTTTAAAATCAGAAATTTCTTATTGGGTCAATTTCCTTTTTTTTGGGGTTCCACCTTTTGGGAACCCAAACCACTCTACAACTAGGTAAAAAAAATCCCTTCCCCTTTCCTAACCAAAAATTAAAAATGGAAAAAAATGGGCCAAAAAAAAAAAATTGTTACAATTTTAAATATCAATCTTCCTTTACTAAAACCGGGTTTTCCCCTCCCCAAGAAAAATTCAAAAAACCTTACAAAAAGGGGTTTCCGGGTTTTTATTTAAAAAAATTATTTAAAAAAAATAAAAATTTTCCCTTTAATGTTTGTAAAATTTTTTAAAATTTTTTAAAAAATTTTATTTTAATGCAATTTATTTTAAAGAAATTCCACTATTAAGGGCTGAAAGGTCACCAACCCCAAGCATTCAGGTTTTGGGGTAGGGCCATTATTTCTTAAAAGATTTGGACTTTAAAAAAAAAAAAATTTTGAAAGGGGGGGAAAAAAGGGTTGGGAATTTTCCAAAAATTTATTTATTTAAACAAGTTACTCTTGGGGGGGCCCCAGAAACCCCCCCCTTTCTAGAATTTTAAAAAAACCCGGTTTATCCAAATTTTCAAAAAAAAAAAAAGGAAAAAATAAAAAAAATTGCCTTTGAGTTTTTAAATAAAATATTGGGGGAAGGGGTTTTTAAAAACCTTTTTTGGGGCCCCCAGGTTCAGGGAACCACCCTTTGGGGGAAAGGTGAGGGGGTTTTGGGTGGGCCCCACAAAATTGAGGCCTGGGAAACTTAAACAAGCCTTATTTTCCCTTTTTTAAATTTTCAAAAAATTTTTTAGCCGGGTGTTTAAAACCGCGCCTGAAATTCCGCTACTTGGAAGGCTGAGGGGAAGGATCACCGGAGCCCAGCAGGTCGAGGCTGGGTGGCCGGGAGGGCCACTGCACTCCAGTCTGGGGACAGAGTGAGACTCCAAAAAAAAAAAAAAAAGCCCAAAATTTTAAAATTCAGAAACAGTTTTTTGGTTACCAAAACAAACTGGGTTCCCCAACAAGGTCCCCTTTTTCCCCGTTTTTCCCTTTTGTTTTGTTTTGGGGGGAAAAATTTGGAATTGATAAAATTTCCTAAAAAAAAAGGTAAAAATTTTAAAAAATAACCCAAAGAATAAATAAAAAAATATTTTAAGGGTTTTTTAAAAAATTTTTTTTCCCTCTATACCTTAAAATTTTTCCCCCCCTTTGGGACCAAAGGTTTTTTATTTCCCCGGGGGTTCCCGAGACCCCCGGGGAAATTAAAAAATTCCCCCTCAAAAACAAAAATACCTTAAACCCCCTTTTTTTTGGGGGCTGAAAAGGGGCCCCCCACAGGTAATTTTTGGGGGCCAAAGGGTTTTTTATTTTTTCCCAAGGGGAATAATTAAAAAAAATCTTTTTTAAATTTTATTGGAAATCATTTTGTCACCCAAATGGAAATGCATTAAGGGCCACTACCCCGGCCTCGTTTTTTTTGGGGGTCCGGCATCCTTACCTAAAAAAATCTTTTAAAAAAATGGGCGGAAAATAAAAAATCCGCTCCCACCCCGGGCAATTTTTTAATTTTTTTTAGAATATTTTCCCCCAAAAATTTGGGGGAACCAGCTTTTTTTAAACAACCCCTTTACCCCCAGCCTTCCCAAAAACTTTTTAAATGACCAAAACCCCGGTTTTTGTTTTTATAATTTTAAAATTAATATGTTTTTAAAAATTGGGGTAAATTTTTTTAAAATTAAAAAAATATTTTTTTTTATTGGGGTCTCATCTTAAAATTTCAAAGAAGCCAAGCCCCCATTTTAAAAAAAAATTTCCCCTTACCTTCAATAGTTTAACTAACCGGCCCCGGTTCAAAATTTATTTTTAAATAGGTTAATTAATTTAACCCCGGGGAGGAAAATAATGCCCCCAAAACGGGGAATGGGGAAAGGGGTTTGTTTAAAAAATTTTTAAAAACCAAGTATCTGGCAGGACTTGGTGGCTCAGCCTGTCAACCCAGCACTTTGGGCGGCCAAAACGAGTGAATCGCCTGAGTCCACAGGTTCGAGACCAGCTTGGGCAACTTGGCAAAAAAAAAAAACGACTCTGCAATAAATAAAAAATTAGCCCCGTGTGGTGGCTCGCGCCTGGAGTTCTGGCTACCTGGAAGGCTGAGGAGAAAGGATCGCCATGAGCGTGACATTGCATTCCAGCCTGGGGCAATGGAGTGACACTCCAAATCAAAAAACAAAAAAACAAAACCAAGTTGCTGGCTACAGATGGAACTACTGAGTTTACTCACACAGGAAGTAAATGTTTGCCAGCTATTGGTGTGGGGAAAGTGTAGCCGTGATGTGACACTTTCATGGAGGAATAAAATGTATTAGCACTTGGAAATATATTAAATGTGAGGACAATTTTAAGTGTTACTGAGCTTCTCGCTAGCATTATAATTTTTCAAGAGTCTGATCATAATACCACACATGTTGCTTTTCATAAGCTCTCTTCTTGCTCTACCAGCATAACGTTAGCAGAAGGCGTGTGGGTGAAGCTAGCCCCTGCACTTGAATCAACCAAAAGAGCTATACCCGGCAAACTGTCAAAAGTTAGAAATTCAGTAGAAAGCTTAATCTGATGAATCCATCATGAAAATGAACAGGTAAGGAGTGTCTTATGTATGTCTCGGCATCTGCCATCAATAATGACAAAATGCTTTGAAAAATCCACAAGAAAATATAGTTAATTTATGAATGGAATACTTTTACTTTGACTAAGAATTATGGTAATTAGTTTTAAGTAGCATGGTGTGATAAAATCGATTATGAAAATAAACCAAATCAAAATAAAATATTCATATGAGGAAAATAAAGTGATTAGACTTCCATCCCCAACTGCATTTCATACATAACACTTTTTAATCGTAAAAAGGATGTAGGTTTAATCAACTCTTCAGTCATATGAAAAAATAATTCTACTAGCTGATTTGTGATGATATTGAGGGTAAAGCTGCCTCAGTGTATATATGCTCCCAATTATTTTGTGAAAGGCTATCCTAAAGAAATAAATCAGCTTAAGAAAAGGAAAGCCTTGATTTGGCAGTTAAAAAATTACAAATAATTTCACAAGCCTTCACAAGCAAAATGCTCTAATCGCAAGTTCTCACTTCTGTAAACAGCTTCAGGCAATTTTCCGCAGTCTGTTACAAGATAAAACAATCATTTGTAAAACAAAGCATCTCTCTAAAGGCTTTGTAAGCAAAAGCAAGGCCAAACAAGAATGTGTGGTTTAGCCAACTGCAACTGTAAAAGACCCCCCCCACCCAAATCAAATTGTACTTAAGCCCAACCCCGCTGAGCAGTTGGGCCCTTGCCTGGGACTTTGTGTCTCAAGGGTAGGTGGCCTCCAGCTGGCTCTCAGCTCAATAAACTTCTCTTTGTACTTTGACTCAGGTGGCTCGATGCCCTATTACAATTTTACTCAAATTCAAATTAAACGGTCTTTGTTTTTAATTTCATAAAATCATGGGCATTACTTTTCTAAATCTAAAAGGTGCACATTTTGGAATTGCCCAATTCATTAAAAATGTTTTTGTAAATTAAAAAGTTTTAATTTAGAGTATAATAAAGATAAGATATTTCATCACACATTGTGCCTAAAGGCATACTATATTATAAAATATTCATTCACAGTCCTTAGAATAGTATCTAAAGAGGTCACCAGTGACTAGTGGGCATGCATTTTGTGCCCTCTGGTATCACAGACCAATTTTAGTAGCTGGGTATGAGTTGGCTATGACACAAGCTTCAGACAATCAATTACTAGCTATAGATTTCCTGTTTTAAACTGAACCATCCATAAATATGTTTGCTGAAGAGTCTTTTACAAAGTCAAACTATGGACTGGCAAAGATCATTTACCAAGTCGTCAAGCGGCTATAGAATATAATGACTGAGAAAATGTACACTAGAGTCAAATTACCAAGGTTTGAATTTGTCCCCATTGCCTGTTTAAATTAAATAATCTGTTTTTCTGTTCTCCATCAGTAACATGGGCATAATTCCAGTACCCTATCTTTCTAAGGCATCAAGATATTACATAGAGTAAAAATTGCCAGAATGTTTAAATACTACTAAGTTAGCTGTTAATGGAATGAGTACTAAAATTATGGCTAAACTGTGAACATTGGTAACTTCCTTCAAACAAATCGATTCTATTAGGAAAAGCATTTAGGTAAAACACAAAAGACTTGGAAGGAATACTGAATACAGGTCGCTGATTGATTAACTCAAACTATTAGTCAAAGGTGTTGAATTGCCAAAGGCATCCCAATTCTGAGATATCATTCCCAAGTCAAACTTTAAGATGCATTCTTTCTATCAGTCCTTCCCTTCTCCCTTCCTTTTTTCCTCAATGTGTGGCATACATCCTGATTTTAATAAAGTAAACTTTTTGTACCTCAATTTAAGATAAGTTGAAGGTGAGCTAGTAATAACAGTATAGTGATTATTTGCTATTA
Source organism: Cephalopachus bancanus (assembly GCA_027257055.1). NCBI lineage: Eukaryota > Metazoa > Chordata > Mammalia > Primates > Tarsiidae > Cephalopachus > Cephalopachus bancanus. The sequence goes on along the minus strand of JAPVLO010001398.1, from coordinate 120,938 downwards.
TCTGGTCTTTCCATTTTTAAGTGAGGGCCCAACACTAATGCAAGCTTTAAGAAAATTGCACCAATAAAAAAAAATCTACAAATTTGCAAACTATATCTTAATGAATAAATTATTGATTTGCATTGAGAAACAACCACTATAAGACCCCAAATGCCTGAGCATTCTGTTCCCTGCCAAATCAATCTCTTCACTTTGGCCACCATGATATCAAGGCACAATGAATTTCAGTCTCTATTTCTCAAAATGTTCAAGGTATCATCATTGCTAAAAAAAAAAAAAAAAAAAAAAATTTACGAGTTACTAGTTTTTGTTTTTTTTTAGTGGAAGTCTCATTGTGTTGCCCAGGCTGGAAAGGCAATGGCACACTCACAACTACCACAGGCTTCACTTTACCGTATGGTTGGGAGTTTTAGAATGGATTAGTACTTTTTAGCTATTTAGACACATTTCAAAGTAATTTATGTATAAAATTATGTACTTTTAAGTGAAGAATTTTTGGCACAACAATGTTAAGTAATTATTCCAAAGTAATATGGTAAAACTTAATTTAATTCTGAGTGGGCTAAAGAGTTTATACATACTACCTTCAGATATTATTTATCAATTATGAAAAGTTCTATTCCTGGCTTAATAAGCATTATTTAATTATAATAAAGGTTAAATTTTATCAGTTGTTTTTTAATCAGCTACTTAAAATATTACATGACTTTCCCTTGTAAAGCTCCTAATGTGGAAAATACAGATTTTTTAAAAATTTAAAAAATACTAACATTTGTAATGTAAAACCAGGTTTTTTTATGATTTTTTGTTTTTAATAAACTTTACTGATTTCAGAACAATTTGGGAAAAATCCTTACCTCATTAACAAGGGTAACTGCATAATCAACGTTTTATACCTAAACCTGAATTGTACCCTACATATTTATAATACAAAAAAGAAAGAAAAATCTTAACTATGGTGTATATTGTCACTGATTTGTTATCATCTATTACAAAAATTTGTTATCATTGCTTTATTTCTATGAGATTAGTCTATAATGCTTCTTCCTTATACTGCCCTTTTCTGGTTTTGTTGTCACAATTACATAACTTGCCTAACTCTAGGAGTATTCTAAATTTTTTAGTACTAATATAGGCTGTATAAGATAGGGAACATTTGTTTCTTAAATGTTTGCTAAAGTTTCCATCGAAAACCTTGGAATTTAAGGTAACAAAACTTCAGTTGTTACTATTCAGATTTGCTATTTCATCTCACATTTTTGAAAATATTTTTCTTTTTTTTTTTTTTTAGGGAGTCTCACTTTGTCACCCAGGCTGGGGGGTGGCCCCCGGGCCCCCGACCCAGCTGGGATCCAGTGATCCTTCCGCCTCAGACTTCCAAGTAGCTGGAACTACAGGCGCGCACTACCACACCCGGCTGATTTTTGATTTATTGTAAAGATGAGGTCTCATCAAGTTGCCCAGGCAGTTCTCCAACCCGCGGGGTCAGGCAATCCACTCACTTCAGTCTTCCAAGGCATGGAATTACAGGTTGAGCCACCAAGCCCGGGGGAAAATATTTATCTAAAGATTAATTTTTATCTATGTTTTTAAATTTACTTACATAAAATATTCACAGCATTCTCTTACTTTATTTGCTATTGCATGCTTTGCTAACTTTGTTTAGCATATTTATTACTATTACTTTATCTAGATTCCCTTTTCACTTTTCTAATTTCTTGAAAGAAATACTGCTAATAATTTGCCCATTTTTTTCTTTTCTAATATGAGCTTTTGATCTATAGATTTTCCTTTGAAAAATCTCCTAAGCTGTTATGATGAGCTTTGATGTTTTATTAGATTTGTCTTAATTTAGTTCTAAATTTGTACTAATTTTATTGCATGTAATTTTTCTTTGCTGAGGTGTTATTTAAAATTATCAAAATGAGCCTTGGCCAGGGTGGTTGGTGAGCCGGGAGTTGTTGGGTGCATGGGGCTGTCTGGCCATGCCTCAGAGCAGGTTCTGCCAGCAGAAAGCCTTGGCGAGCAGGCTCGAGGGCTGGAGCCCAGAGTTGGTAGTGCCCAGAGGAGATGTGATCTGGGTGGGCAGGCTGCCCACTGACCTGCAGCTGAAGTCACAGATGCTGGCTCCTAGGCCAGGCCTGCCCCGCCCCTGGTCCAGCAGTGCCTGCTGGTGCAGAAGGTGCTGCTGGCGGCTGGCTGCACATTGGCCCTGGTGCTGGCATCCAGCTGGGGCAGCAGGTGCTGGAGTGCCGGGTGGTGCTAGCAGACCCTTGGAGCCCCCGGTGAGCCATGTGGCCCGAATAGGAGGATCTGGTGATGATGCAAGTTGACTGCATGGAGTACTGCTACAGCGAGGCAATGCTGGACGCCCACTCCTAGGTGCACTGCAGTGAGAAGATGCGCATCATTCTGCACGTGTTGGCCACATGCTAGGTCTGGTCCAAGTCTGGCTGCCAGAAGCTGAGGCTGGACGAGGCGGGTGTGATGGACAGGTGCTGGACCCACCATACAGGCCTTCATCCTGGAGGTTATTGCCAAGCATGGCTAGTTGGCCCGTGTGCTCTGCAACAAGGACCCCTTCACACTCAAGTCCTCAGTGTACCTGTCGTGCCTGTTCCCCAACTCCAAGTTCTTGTTGATGGTACATGACAGCCGGGCCTCCGTGCACTCCATGATCATATGCAAGGTCACCATCACTGGCTTCGACCTAAGCAACTACCACGACTGCCTCAAGTAGAACAAAACCATCGAGGTTATGTATGCACAGTGCATGGAGGTGGGCAAGGACAAGTGTCTGCCCCGTACTACAAGCAGCTGGTGTTGCACCTGCAGCACTCCCTCAATCTCATCCTTGATTTCCTGGGCATTGCCTGGAGTGATACTGTTTTGCACTGCGAGGACCACATTGACAAGCTTGGTGGTGTCTCTCTGTCCAACACCGTCATCAAGCCAGGTCATCAAGCCTGTGAACTTGGAAGTGCCCTCCAAGTGGACTGGCCACATCCCTAGGGATGTGGTGCGGGACGTGGCCCAGATCAACCCCATGCTGGCTTGACGCGGCTATGACCCCTATGCAAACTCACCTAACTAAGGCAACCCTGACCCCATTGTCATCAATAACATAAACTGGGTCTTGAAATGTTACTATAAAACACCAGTCAATCTGAACGGATATTTTCAGGTGAACCAGAACAGCACCTCCTTCCACTTAGGAAACTCATGATTTCCAGATCTCTGCAAATGGCTTTGTTGCCAAGAAGAGGAGAAACTGCATTCAAGAGGAAATTGGACCTCTAATTCAAGCATATTGCTTGCTATTAATTGCCCAAACAGGACTGCTAGTGAGGAACCTATTTGTATATGTTTGCAAAAGTTGAATCATTGAAAACATACTGTGAAATCCTTTATCTTTGGACACTCAAAGACAGAGAGCAAAGAGTATGGTAGTAGTCCATCTTTTGAAATTTAGGTATTTTATATTTTTCCCCCCAAGAACTTTTTTTTAAAAAAATGAATTTGCAGGCCAGGCTCGGTGGCTCAGCCTGTAATCCCAGTGCTTTGGGAGGCCGAGGTGAGTGGATTGCCTGAGTCTGCGGGTTCGACACCCACCTGGGCAACTTGGTGAGACCTCATCTCTACCATAAACCAAAAATTAGTGGCATGGTAGCTCGTGCCTGTAGTTCCAGCTACTTGGAAGGATAGCTGGAGCCCAGCAGGTCGAGGCTGCAGTGGCCAGGAGCGACCACTGCACTCCAGTCTGGGTGATAGAGTGAGTCTCTAACTCAAAAAAAAAAAATGCATTTGCCATCCTCCTTGATTTGCAGGACTGCCTCAGTGGTTTTGTTTGCTGGGAAAAGGCTCACAACCTGTGCCTCTTCTATTGACCCTTACTTTGAATTCAAAGATTCTATTTAAGAGTTTAATATATGAAGGATTTCTTTGATTCCTCCTCAGTTTTACTTAGTTTCACAGAGAAAAAATTTGTTTGAATAAGTGAACAGGGGTTCAAGATAAAATAATCAAAACGAATTTCTAATCTTTATTTTTATGATAAATTTCTGAGTAACTTGTACTAGTCACCTATGTATGATTACAATCCTTTGCATGTCTTAATATTTGCTTTGTAGCCCATTATGTTGGCATTAATGGGCACATTTCCTGTGTAGTAGGAGAAAAATTAGTAGCATCCAATTGGTGGGTTCATGTTTTTATATATATCAAGTAAATTCAGCTCCTTAATTATGTTTTCAAATATTTATTTTCTCACCATTGTTCAAACTGTTTGGTCTAGCAATTATTGTAATAATTGGATAAAATCTACTATTTTTAATTTGCCATTTTTTTCTTAAAATTTTGACAATTTTTGTTTATATACTATGAGCACCTATTTTCAGCTACATAAATGTTGTATTTTTCTTTTTAAAAATTCATTGAATGGGGGCTACTTTAATTTTGCCCCTTAACTTGGTTTATACCCGGGGTTTTTTTTAAACCCCCTTGGGGGGCAACTTCACCCCTTCAAAAAAATCAAAAAATGCCCCGTTTTTTTACCAAGTTTGTAATTCCCCCCCGGCCTTAAAAAGGGTAACAAAAATCAAACCGGAAAAACCCACATCACTTCATGGGGAGTGGAATGACCCCCAGTTTCAAAAGAGGTTTTAGATCCAAAAAAAAAAACAAAAAAAAACAAAAAAAATTTTTGAAAAAAAGTTAAATTTAAAATATTTGGCCTTTTTAAAAAAAACTTGGCTTTAAATTTTTTTTTTTTATCTCCAATTGGCAACATTTACCTGTTAAAAAAAAAAACAAAAATTTTACAATTATTTAAAATTTGTTACTTAAATTTTTTAAGTTTTAGTATTTAAAAAAAACCCCCAAGGTTTTACTCCAAATTAAACCCCTTTTTACAATTTTTTTCTATAAAAATACCCAAATTTTTAGGAAAATTCCTTGTTAACCCAACAATAATTTTAAAAAATTTGGGGGTTTAAAATTTGTTATTAAACACAATTTTCCAATAATTTCCCTTGGGTTTTTGTACCAAAAAAGGTTTGAATGGAAAAAACAAAAATTAAAATTTTAAAAAAAAGAAAAAATTTAATTTTTTTTTTGGGGAAAAATAAAGTTAACCCCTTTAGAGAAATTATTCTGGTCCACATTTTATTAAATGGGAAAACTTGGCCCCCTTGGAAATTAGTTACTTAATTTTAAGTTGGAGACCTTTTAAATTTTTTAAATTTTTGGAAAACCCATTAAAAAATAAAGAAGCAAAGACCAACCTTTTTAAAAACAAAGTCTTTTTAAAAATTTAAAACTCAGTTTTTCCCCAAAAAAGGGGAAAAAAAAATTTGGTAAAAATTCCCCTAAATATTTTTCCCCGAAACCCCCTCACCTATATAAAAAAACAAAACAAACCCAAAAGGTTTTTTCAAACCCCCCCAATTTAAACCAGATGATTCTAAAATTTGTTTACAAAACCTTTATTTCTCCCTTTTGGAAACCCTTTTGGCATATTTTCAATTAAAATTTTTTTAAGGGCATTTTTTAAAGGGGTTTTTAAAAGCCGAGTTTTAATTAAACAAATTTAGAATTTTTTTTTTTTTAAAATTTTTTGTTGGCATCTCACTCCATCACCCAGGCTGGAGTGCAGTGGCATGCTCCCAGCGCCCCCAGAGTTGACCAACTGGGCTCCAGCAATCCTTCCGCCTCAGCCTTCCAAGTAGCTGAAACTACAGGTGTGCACGACCACGCCCAACTAATTTTTTTCTTTATTGTAAATACAAGGTCTCACCAAGTTGCCCAGGCTGGTCTCGAACCCACAGGCTCAGGCAATCTACTCGCTTTGGCCTCCCAAAATGCTGGTATTACAGACTGAGCCACTGAGCCCGGCCCATCTTAGAATTTTCAAAATAAAATGTGCATGCCCAAAATGAATGGACATATGTAAACATCAAAGCCCTAGACAGTAAAAATATTTTCCTTTGTATTTTGAAATACATGTCATATACCTTGGTTTAAGCACACTGAATTTCTGTAAGCACTGAAAAAAGTAAAGTTTTTAGTAGGCCTTTAATAGAAAGTTAAGACATAAGTTTTATTGTGTGTGTTCACTTCTATTTTAGTAAAAGTTATATATAGTAATCACATGTTGTTACTCATAAGCGGACCTTGAACAACTATTTTATAAGAAAGGGATTAGCAATAATGGGAAACTGCCGGGGGGGCATACCTCATCAACATGTGTACCTCCATAATGAACATTTGCATGCCTAACCTGGAATTTTACCCCAAATATTTAAAATAAAAAACACACACAATATTATATACATTTATATAAGCATTTATCATTATACATACTCAGCAGGCATAATTTTAAATGAAAACTAAAATATTTTAGAAGCAATAGATCAGAAAATATATTTTCTGGAGACTATAAAAAAATAAGAGACTCTTTTACTTGGTATTTGTTTAATAGGCAAATCTCTATTAAAGCAAATAAATTTAATTACTCTTAAAAATAACACCAATATCTTGTCTGCTTCACAATTTTTATTCAAAAACTAAAATCATCTTTCCATCCACTGCCTAGATATTTATATAAGTATTCTTGAAGTGTTTTTGAGATTTCCAGATCTAAGTTTTATGGCATACATGGAAATAAACAAGGGCAGTATTATTCATAGAAACTATTCATCAAATAATTAAAACAGTATTAAAACATAATAATTAGAAAAAAAGAATCAAAAAATTCTTTTTAAAAAATTGAAACTAGCAGCAAAAAAATTGTTGCAGTGGGAATATTATAAAAAATTTTTTTCAACTATGTTTTTCCTTTTCCTCAAAAAACATGATTTTGCCAATTTTATAAGTTTCAAAAATTTGGGAAAAAAAAATGGGGGTTAAAAATTTTTTTAAAAAACTTTTTTTGGGGAAAAAACTTTAAAGAAGGAAAAAACAAATTTTTCAAAGCTGGGTATTAGGAGAATAGACCTGCCAAAGAGATTAATCCTTTAATTAATTTATTTATTTATATTAATTAGTTTATTTATTATAAAGATGTGGGGTACAATTCAGGGCTAGGTATACAAACATTGATCATGCAGGTACCCTTTTTGATGAGGCATGCCCCTCCCTCCCCCAACTGCCAGTCCCACCCGCCTTCCCCTGACAGTTTTCTGCTACTGCCAATCGCCTTCTCACAGCATTATAATTGTTCAAGGTCACCTTATGAGTGAGAACATATGGAACTCAGTTCTTTGTTTCTGTGGTAAATCACTGAGTATGATCAACTCCAAATCCATCCAATTTGCTGTGTTTCATATATTTGTCCTTTATAAATATTCCATTGTGTATATGTACCATTTTAAAAAGAAATTTAGTCCAGCTTTGATGGGCAACAAGGTTGATTCCATGTTTTTGCTATTGTGAATAGAGCTGCAACAAACATACCTGTGTAGGTATCTTTTTTGTAGAATGATTTGGGTTCCTCCAGGTATATTCCCAATATGGGTCATATGGAAGGTCAACTTCTAGTTCCTTCAGAAATTGCCACACTGTATTCCAAAGAGGTTGTATTAGTCTGCATTCCTACCAGCAGCGTAGAAGTGTTGCTTTTTCTCCACATTCTCACCAGCATCTATTGTTGTTTGTTTTATTAATGATGGCCATTCTTACAGGGGTTAGGTGATATCTCAATGTGGTTTTGATTTGCATTTCTCTAATGATGAGTGAGGCTGAGCACTTTTTCATGTGTCTGTTGGTCACCCCCATATCTTCTTTTGAGGTGTGTCTATTCATGTGTTTTGCCCAACTTTTTAAAGGGGCTGTTTGTTTTTTCCTTTCTGCGCATTTGAGTTCCTTGTAGATCCTAGATGTTAGGCCTTTGTCAGATATATATTTGGCAAATATTTTTTCCCATTCTGTGGGCTGTCTCCCTGCTCTCTTGATGGTTTCTTTGGCTTTGCAGAAGCTTGTCAGTTTAATGAGGCCCCATTTGTCTATCTTATCTCTTATGATCTGGGCACTTCGGTTTTTGGTCAGGATTCTGTTGCCAGTTCCAAATTCCATAAGAGTGATTCCTGCATTTTATAGCATTCTTACAGTTTGAGGTTTTACGTTTAGGTCTTTGATCCATTTGGAGTAAATTTTTGCATGTGGCGAAAGGTAGGGGTCCTGTTTCAATCTTCTGCATGTGTTCAGTTTTCCCAACACCATTTACTGAATAGGTTCTCCTCTCCCCAGTGGTTGTTATTGGAGGCTTTGTCACAGATGAGTTGGTTGAGGAATTGAGGTTTTGCTTCCAGAATCTCTATCCTGTTCCATTGGTCTATATACCTGTTCTTGTACCAAAAACCAGGCTGTTTTGATTACTGTAGCCTTATAGTAAAGTTTGAAGTCCGGAAGTGTGATACCTCCTGCTTTGTTTCTTTTGCTAAGGATTGTTTTGGCTATTTGTGGTCATTTATGTTTTCATATAAATTTCTGCATTGTCATTTCCAGGTCTGAGAAAAAATGATGTTGGTAACTTAATGGGTATTGCGTTGAATCTGTAGATTGCCTTTTGTAGGATGGACATCTTTAAAAATGTTGATTCTTCCTATCCATGAGCATGGAATATTTTTCCATTTGTTTGTGTCTTCTTGGATTTCTTTGAGCGGTGTTTTTTAATTCTCATTGTAAAGGTCTTTCACTTCTCTGGTTAGGAAGATGTCTAGGTATTTCATTTTTTTGGTGGATATTGTGAATGGGAAATTGTGCTTTTTATTTGGGTCTCTGTCTGCTTGTTGTTGTTATATAGGAATGAACAAGACAAGGTTGTCCACTCTCATCCCTCTTGTTTAATATTGTGTTGGAAGTCCTAGCTCAGGCAATTAGAAAAGAGAAGGAAATCAGGGGTATCCAAATAGGAAAAGAGAAAGCCAAGTTATCCCTCTTTGCTGATATGATCCTATACCTTGAAAATCCAGGAGAATCTGTCAAAACCCTGCTTGCACTTTGGGAGATTAATTCTTTTAAACAGAAATTTAAATACTTCCTTTACCCTCCAGGGACTAATTTCAATTTTATGAGGGCCAGCTACAAATGCTAGGCTGTTGTTCATTCCATTACACTGTGTTTTCCTGCTTGTTTGAGGGAAGACTCAAAGTAAGGTTTTACTTTTAAGAGTAAACAAATCAATGCCTACATCACTAAAACCCTGTTTTTAGTGTCATCATGCTGTTTTTCTTTCTTTTCTTTCTTTTTCTTTCTTTCTTTTTTTCTTTCTTTCTTTCTTTCTTTCTTTCTTTCTTTTTTTTTTTTCTTTTTTTTTCTTTCTTCTCTTCCCTTCCTACCTTCCCTCTCTTTTTCCCTTTTACTTTTTTTTCTGAATAATGTTGGGTGAATATTTTAATCTACAAAAAAATCTATTCCTTGGTTTGAGAAGTAATTTTTTATAGTGCAGCCAGAGTATATTATAAATATATATTGTAAATATGTTTTATGTGTGTCAATATGTGCATATATGTATGCTTGTGCCTGGAAGAGGATTTAGTCATTTTGCTTTGGTTTGACATTGGGAATTGCATTCACCCAACTTGCACACTTCAGCACACCTCCGTTCATCATACCCTTCATCTCCCTTTTACCTGATCAGTTCCTTTTCTCTCTCAATGTTTACTTTAGATGTCACTCCAGGAAGTTTCCTGAAGGCTTTTCCTTACACAGCATTCATGATAAGGTTGTTACTTAATATGATTATTCTCTAATAGTCTGCAAACTCCATGATGGTTAAACATTTTCTGATTGTCCGCTGCTCTACTTTCAGTTAGTTCAATAGCAAGTTCTTAAGAAAATTGTTTGACTAAAGAAAATAAAGAAGGAAGGAAAGAAAGTGAAGCTTCTTCATTCCTTTGATATTCTATTAAAAATCATTTAAATGCTTGATTTCGCAGACTAGTACAACCTCTTTGGAAGACAACATAGCGATTTCTGAAAGAACTAGAAACTGACCTTCCATATGACCCAGCAATTCCCTTACTGGGAATATACCCAGAGGAGCTCAAATTATTCTACAAAAAAGATACTTTCACACGTATGTTTGTTGCTGCTGTATTCAGAATAGCAAAAACACAGAACCAACCATGTTGCCCACTGAAGCTGGACTGGATTTTTAAAATGTGGTACATATATACAATGGAATATTATGCAGCCAAAAAGAAGGAAAAATATATGGACTTTACAGCAAATTGGATGGGTTTGGAGTCGATCATACTCAGTAATTTACCACAGAAACAAAGAACTGAGTTCCATATGTTCTCACTCATAAGGTGACCTTGAAAAATTATAATGCTGTGGGAGGTTGATTGGCAGTAGCAGAAAACTGTCAGGGGAAGGGGGGTGGGACTGGCAGTTGAGGGAAGCTGCTAGGGGATGGAAGGGCATAACTCATCAACCAGGATACCTGCATGATCAATGTTTATATACTTAACCCTGAATTGTACTCCACATATTTATAATAAAATTTTTTAAAAAGAAAATATTCTGGATCTAATAAATAAATAAATAAACAAAAAGTAAATAAATGTTTGATTCCCCATTTTCTCTTTAGTTGATTTGAGAGATATATACAATTTTTCTTAAAGCACTGATTTCTCATTATTTCTTATAAATTTTGAGGTACATTGAACTCTTTGCTAACTTATATGGATGGAAGAAATATATTCTTTCTTTTGCAATTAATTTTAATATATTAATATGTTTGTAATAACCAAACACTAAGATACTGTTGATTTAAATTCCAGTGGTTCCATGATTCATATTCATTCATGTCACTCACCTCCTGACTTCTCATTAAGATGAAATAAATTATGATGTAGAGAATCACATCATATCCTGAATTTATTGTGCCCTTACAATGTATATTTCTTTTGGATTTCTTAAGTAATCTATAATAACAATAATAACAACAAAATGGAAATAACCTCAAGGCATTGCCCAGATCTGTTAGCAACAAAGTGTTCTTAACTACTCCATAAAATGGACAAATGAATCTTTTTATTTCTCTACTCATTTTGTAAGTGTTCTGTCTGTCTCTTTGTTCACCATCTGGGCACATATAAAATATTTCCTTTGTTGTGAATGGACTTTATTTTTCAATTTGTCCTTTACTTGTATCTTTGAAAGTACTTGACATTGCCATAGAGAATCTGTCCAAAAATACCATAGTTAGGATTTTTTAAAAAAATATCTTATTGATATTTTATAATGGAGAGACATCAGATAGACATGTGGAGAATTAGTAGGGAAAATAGTTAGGGAAAATGGTTGCTGGCCAGAAAAATTGGGTCCTTCATTTTCTTCTTATTAGTGAAATGAACTGAGCTCAATATAGGCAGCAAAATCATTTCTAGGTTCAGTAAAATAGGATGAGCATACATTACTAGGTGTAACGACCTTTTAAATAAAGAGATATAATCAGAGGTCCTGCTTGACTCAAAAGTTCTTTATTTAAGGCACCTACATATGGATGGTAGAATATAATAATTTATAAGAAATTTTAAAGCACTATGTTTGACCACATACATTAGATACTAATTTTAACAAGAAGATTTGAAAACAATTTTACTCTCTTACTAATCAATATAAATTAGCAAAACGTCAGATAGGATTATGGGCTGTTTTGTATTCTAAGCCCTGAAACAGAGACAGAATGAGTGCTATTGCTTTCCCTTCCATTAAAGGAAGAAATAAACATATCTTAAAGGTTCATAGAAAGAGATACAGTCATTTCTCAAAATCCCTGGGAAATTTTGTCACAGGACCTTCCACATAACCAAATCCACAAAAGCTCAAGTCCTTGATATAAAATAGCAAAGTACTTATATTTTTCCTATGTACAACCTCCCAAATGCTTTAAGTCATCTCTAGATTACTTGCAGTATTTAATACAATGTAAATGCCAGGCAAATCGTTGTTATACTGTATTATTTAGAGAAAAATGAAAAAAAACATGTTCAGTGTTGATGCAATTTCTTTAGAATATTTTTGATCTGTGGTTCGACTAAATGCGCAGGTGTGGACCCAAGAATATGGAGGGCTGACTGTATTTTAAAACAATTAATGTTATATCAACATTGTTTTACAGCAAAACTCTGAGAGTTCTCTTTTGATCCAGGCAATATAATTAATGGCACCACACTTGGAATGGATTATAAATCAGGGTCAACAGTCACCTATTACTGTGATGTGCTGGTTATGTTCTTCAAGGTTATTTGACACTCACCTGTATCATGGGAGATGATGGAAGGCCTGGGTGGAATAGAGCCCTACCGAGTTGTCATAGTAAGAAACATTTTTTTTTAATTGCTGAGTTTTCACTACTAGAAAGAATCAAGGAACATTTAAATTCATTTCTGGATTTTAAAAGGTCAGCCATTGGACAAAACTCTACAAGAATGGTATAGGCAAAGCAGAGATTTTATCAAAGGTTTTAAAAATTGAATGCATTATTGTACTAGCTTTTTAAAAGCACCTATATTCCCAGGTGTCCCTAAAGTAATATGCATATTAAAAGAGGTGAACTCTCTGAGAGCGGGGTTATTGCTTGATGTGTTCATTTGTGTGCTCTCAGGACATAGAGGAGTGCCCGGGAATGCTAGATACTCAGAAAATACTGACTGAGACACAAACACTGAAACTGACATTTCAACACAAATAGATAAAATGCAACAACTTAAGCATTTTCAAGAATTAGTGATAACTCTTTATCTGAAATAAAGATACAGAAGAATACACATTACTTCTAAGAATTAGGTTTACTAGATGTATATGTCTATATAGCTCCCTATATACGAGAATAGAGAAACAGTGAAAAAGAACATTTCCAGGAGGACAGAGAAACCATGATATCATTGCAGAAGGTAATCACAGACTCTCTAGTCAGTTGGATGATCCTAATGCATTGTACAAAATTGACATAGAGATGATGTCATGCACTGCAGATTTTCCAAACTATTGGTCACCATCAGTGAGTCATGAAATCAATTCATTAGGTCATGACCCGCATTTTTATAATAGACATATAATTGAATCACATGCAATTAAAGTAAAAATAAACAAAAGGAATAAAACATACTATAAAATTATATATACAGAGATAAATATATAAGTGAATAAGTGTGTGTTTGCATTGGGTCATGATATAAAGTGCATTTCTTAGCATAAATTTGAATTAAAAACAGCAATTCTGGGTATCTGATACATATGGTATTTTTCCTAGTTGTAGAATATATTAAGTTATTAAAAGTATACACGCATGACTTCTAACTTATACAAGTCACTTATGCTCTCTTAGGCTTATTTTATCTCATCTTTAAAATGTAGATAACTGGAATTACTTACTTAAAAAAAGTTGAAACAACAAACAAAGAAATAGTGGACATTTTTTAAATTTGATCTATCAATTAGCAGAACAGCTATTTAGTTTTTGACTTTCCATTGATGGTTTCGTCTATCAGAAGATAAGGGGAATTTTAAAAAAATTATAGCTACTTTCAGTTTAATCCTTTCAATGGGAAAAATGATGACATAGAAGTTTATAGGAAATATAAGAGAGAGATCATGTTGTCTTAGAATTTAGTCATACAAAAGAAAAGTCTGGCCAGGCCCGGGAACTCAGCCTGTAATCCCGTGCCTTTGGGAGACTAAGGTGAGTGGATTGCCCGAGCCCGCGGGTTCGAGACCCGCCTGGGTAACTTGGCAAGACTTCATCTCTACAATAAATCAAAAAATGAGCCAGGCGTGGTAGTGCACTCCTGTAGTTCCAGCTACTTGGAAGGCTATGCCGGAACCCAGCAGGTCGAGGCTGCGGTGGCCAAGAGCGGCCACTGCACTCCAGCCTGGGCAACAGAGTGAGACTTCAACACAAAAAAACCCCAAAAAAACCAAACAAGCAAACAAAAAAGAAAAGTCTGTTTTTAGCAAGAAAAATGTACTATACTTAGGAAACCACTTTGAAAAATGTATTATCAGTAATCATTTGGAAACTATGGAAAATCCCCAAATTTAGAATTAAATGTCTAAGAGCCAAATGCAAAATAATCAAAAGTCCTGGCGGAGGAATAGCAAAGGAAAATAAAGCTATAGAACAATAGGATAGGTGTTAGTCACAGGGATAACTGATCCAACAGATGGCTTTCAATGAAGGTGAGAAAGTCAGGTGCACCAGAGGACAGAATACACTCGCTAAGAATGTATCTGCCAAAGTAATCCTGTTCCTTTCTAATTGTATTCTATACTGGTAGGTCATAGAAGTGTTCACTTAGGCATGCAACGTGCCATAATATAAGCAAATGAGCCCTTCTGAGCCAAAAATGTTTCATAAAATCAATTATAGCCAAATTAAGTATATTTAATTTTGGGCTGAATAGTCATACCTACAGACAATTTAGAGGGTAGAGCAAACTTGAGTTCAAATCCTCTGACATCTACAATCTGAAGCAAGCTGAGTCTTGACTTTTAAATCTCTAAAACTAGATTAATAGTTATTCATTTAGTAGGTCATTATGAAGATTCAATTTATAAACACAATACATGCAAAAGGCCTGATAAAGTTCCTGACAAACACTGGCATTTTAAAATAGGGAAAGTTGTGATTTTCTACACAATGTTCCAAAAGAAGCAAAGTGCTGGAAAACATGCATTGTGTGTTATGTTTTGGTTGAAATAGTATATTTCTGTCAATTTAATATTAATTAAATATAATTTCTCTATGTTATTATATGAATATAGGCATTCATTCACTCCTGAAAATTAAACAAGAGATAAGTTTTTTTAAATTTCACTGACATAATAACTTTTATCATCAATTAAGTTAGATATCATTGCAACTTTAATCAAATCCCAAAGTATTGTAGAAATCAACTAAAGTTTGTTTAATGAATTTCCTAAGCTATTAGAAAAAATTGAAGACAATTGTATGATCATAGTTAATAATTTATGGTATAGTTGGGGGAAAGACACCCCCCAACTATAGAATTAGAATTAGGTATATTTAATCCTAAGCAGTAATTAAAAAAAAATCCTGGGTCAGCTATGTGGCATTATTCAATTTATTTATTTAGTATACCTAATTATGAGATAACATTGTATAATTTATAGAGATGTTGAGAAAATTATACTATTCAGTAACCTTTAAAATATTTGGTTCCATGGCCATGATTGCCACACAATAAGGAACACAATACACTTTAATTTCCTCATCAAGATTCCTCTCAATATAGGTCTTATCCCATAGTAAGAATTTTGACTAAAGTCTTTGAACATGGGCAGAGTAGGAATCCTGACTAAAGCACCTGGCAAAATTTTGACTGACTGTTAGGCTTTTCCTTAGAGTACATAAGTAGCACACATGTTTTCTCTGACTGTGGTTATACACAAAACTGGCTGACTATCAAAAGTTATAACTTAATACTTTAAAACCAAAATTGATGTTGAAAGCATTTGTAATAGAGTCAGAATAGTTTGTTGTTTTTTTAAAAAAAAAATTATTTTAACTTATTTTTAAGATAAATTATTTATTTTCTCAAAGTGAGATATGTTTATATTAAATAAGAAAATAATGCAAATAATACAAAATGGCTTCTATTTAAAATAACAGTCATTTATCTACATTAACCCTTTCTATCCTTCTGTTCCCCTGACCTAAGCTGACCTAATAATTTCTATTTGTAATTGCTCTGATGGCCTTTTTTATAATGCTGCAGAACATATGAAGTTCTGTTTCTTTTTTTTCATCTCTAGGTAGTGTCTAATACAAATGATGGGGCATATTACATACACAGCCCCCCTTTCAGTGTTCCAGAGTTATATTAGTTTGAGCCATTCTACTGATTGCCTTTGTCATGTGCTAGCATGCTTATGCTTTTCTTTATAATTGTATCATTGTTTGAGAATTAGGAGGCTGGTTCTCTGTTGCTTTTCAATCGAGGTCTTTTCACAGAAATAATCCTGACTAAAGTTTTGAGAACATGGGAACTGTAGGAATCCTGACTAAAGCTTCTGACAAAACTTTGACTGACTGATAGTCTTTGTCTTAGAGTGTACATAAGTAGGAAGTTGATTATTTGACTGATTCTGAAGTGCCAAAACAAGGAAGTCTTTTTGTTTATTTTATGTAAAAATAAATACCAACATGACCATACTCTGTAAACTTTTAGGGCACTACATTTTGCTTTTTCTTTTCCCAAAGTGATCTTAGTCTCACCATAGAAGAGCATAAGTTCTGTGGAGTCATAGGCTACAAAATTTCTCTTTAACATGCATCTCATTAATTTATACAAGCACATGTTAACTTGAAATGACCCTTTCAAATTTACAAAGTGTTTCTATGTTAGATGACAGATATTTATCATGGTTTAGGATTAAGTGTATATTTTTAAAAATCTAAATTGAAAAATGAAAGATTATATTTGTCAGAAGTAGATTCAAAATGATTGCATCCCGTGGTAAGTTCTGCTCAGTGATGAGATACTCTGCAGTGTATCTCATGAGAATGTCACATATATTAAACGAAGCAGAACAGCATATCTGTACCTACAATTCACTTTGTCAATGTTTTTTAAAAAAGTGTTTAAAAATAATTTCTTTCATTTTTATTTTTTTATACTTCGAAAAGTATCTGTTGAAATTCTGGGTTGTTTAGTTATCCATAGATATACTGGATTACAGCAGAAGTTATACATCATTCTTATTAATAATCTGACTGAATATTAGGTAATGGTAATAAGACACAAATAGTGACAGATTATGTATTTTTCCCTTAAGATTTATTATCTCACTTAATCACACGC
Organism: Cephalopachus bancanus; assembly: GCA_027257055.1. Taxonomy (NCBI): domain Eukaryota; kingdom Metazoa; phylum Chordata; class Mammalia; order Primates; family Tarsiidae; genus Cephalopachus; species Cephalopachus bancanus. The sequence continues at coordinate 104,106 of JAPVLO010001398.1, read as the reverse complement.
CTTGATATATTTTATCTTTTGGGATACCCTAATCCAGGGCACCAGCCATGTCTGACCTCTTCCTAACTAGTTTATCTCCTTCCTCCATTCCATAAACAGTATCTTCTGAACACAGTGGAGCAATCTTTAAAGCATAATTCAGATTATATCATGCATTTACTCAAAATCCATCAATGGCTTCCCAAATCAGAATAAATGCCAGAGACTTTATACAACTCTGTGTCATCTGTCCATATCCACCCCATTCTAAACTAACAACTATATATCCTTGTTAAAGATTTATCTTATGAATGTAAATCCCTAGATATTGTAGGAACTTGGAACTTTGGGTGGTAAATCATTAAATTTGAGAGTACTGGCCACAGTATCAATGCAATTTTCTTGAACTTTTCCATTGTTATAGCATACAATGAGCATGCATGCAATTGATAGGTAATTATAAAATAAAACTCTGAGAGGAAATATATTTGGACTGAATCACTAGCTCACCAATTATTCCAAAAAAAAGATCACATATTTATTTATTTCTGTCATTCAAAAGTACCAAATACCTGATTCTGCATTAAACATTAGGAATGGAAACATGATCCTTACCCTTAGAGAATTTACAATTTGCTGAGATACAGACAGGTAAGCTCCATGGCTAGAAATGAAAACAGTACTGTGAACACAGCACAGAGAAGCATCTGACCTAGTTATGACAAGAGATTGGGGAAGGCTTCCTTGTGAAATTGATGCATATCTTAAAATTATAAATAAGAAGAAACTAAGTGAGCTGTGGGGAATAAAGAGATGCTGTATTTTACAACTAGGATTCAGCCTATGTAAACATGTAGAAGCAAGAGTAAACAGGGGAAAACTGGAAGAATTTCAAATAGTTCAATAGGACAAGCACATAGGGTGGGGGGTTGTTAAGAGACAACCGTGACAGCTTATCTGTATTGAGTAGTTTGGGGATTTTTACACATATTATTTTATACTTTGCCCTAACCCCATGAAGTAGGAACTATGAATATTCTCATTTTATAGATGAGAAACCAAAGCATAGAGATATATTTAGTAACTAGTTCAAATTCACACATGCCTAGGAATCTTGTTGCAGTTTCATGACTTAATCACTGTTCTAAAAATAGACTGGTTAATTCTGTAAGAGACTTTGTATCGATCTATTATATTACTAGAGCATAAAAGTTGGCTGTAATATATTAATTGGTTTAATGTTTTACAAAGAGATGCATGTGTTCATCTAAAATACCTTTTTTCATTTTATCTGAAACAAAACTCTGGATAGAGTGCAAAGGCCTTAATAGATATACATAGCCAGATCTGACATGATTCTTTTAAAAATATGCAAAAATATTTTAGTACCTTTACTTAACTCATGTTAATATGAGTCCTAGATTAGGCAAAAGAACAAAAGATTGAAGTAACTCAATCACTGATGATCTCTAAGTCTGCCCAAAGGGTATAAACACAAATATGTTTTGACATTCAGTAGTCATCTGGCTCCATTCTTTTTTTCAACGTCCAACTACACATGAAATGATAAAAGCTTTTAAAAAGGAGGGGCCTTTTACCCTATCAACTGATGAGAAAGCTTTGAAACAAACCGAAAAATAAAAAAGTCCATTTCATAGTTATAGCTTTCCAACTTTAGAGTTATCTCAAATTAGTAACCTCATGTGACCCAGTTATAATAGCATATTGTTTGGGTATATAAATAAGTAAATAACTTTTGTTTCAGATTTTCAGATTATATGGCATGACTTGCCTTGGAGTAGAGCCTTATTTCAAATGTCCTTGAGGCTTACAAATTTTGTTTGAAATTGAAATAGCCAGACTCAGTGGCTCAGCCTGTAATCCCACACCTTTGGGAAGCTAAGGTGAGTAGATTGCCTGAGCCCGCAGGTTTTAAGACTCGCCTGGGCAGGCAAGACTTCATCTCTACAATAAATCAAAAAATTAACCGACCGTGGTAGCACACACCTGTAATTCCAGCTACTCGGAAGGTTGAGGGAGAAGGATCGCCAGAGCCCAGCAGGTTGAGGCTGTGGTGGCCGGGGGCAGCCACTGCACTCCAGGTTGGAAAACAAAAGTGAGACTCCAACTCAAAAAAAAAAAAAAAGAAATGTGAAATAAGGGAGTTCTGGTAAGATGGCAATGGCACAGGTGACACTGTGATACTCTCTGAAAGTGAGTTCATATAAAGACTCTTACTTTCCTTTCCCCACCCCCCCACCCACCACCAGCTGCATTGGTCCAAGACCTGGAAACCATTGGTCCCACGCATGGCTGGTTACCGTGGCCCCTCTGCCTCTGCTGTTCCCCCCAGGCCCCAGCCACGTGTAGCTCCCAGCTCCCTCCCTGGCTACACCATCTCACCGGGCCCCCAAGCCACACACAGCCACCGTGGAGACCCTCCAATACCACCTTGTGGAAATATGGGTTCCCTTGCTGGCTACCCTGATCTGCCCGGCACTCAGTCACTGCCAGCTCCCTCCCTGGCTGGGCACCCATCCCTGTCTCAGGCCGTGACAGCCCCCCATGCCCTCCGTGCCCCCCCCTTGGAACTACAGGCTCCATTCCCCCCTGGGGTGCCCCACCAGGCACAAGGATGCCACTGCTCATGCAGGTCCCCAGCACCTGTGACTCGGGGCTCTACACTGCTGCCCTGGCTGAAGTACCCAAAGCCATGGCCAGTGCTTGACCTCAGAGTTCTGGGTCCCTGCCCTGGGGCCCAGGTCCCCACCCAGTCCCATCTCAAGCCACCATCACCCAGGGAGGCTCTAGGCATGCGTCCCTCAGAGATCCCGCTCCAGCCCTTTGCTGAAGAACCCTGTGTGGGACCCAAAGCCACTGCCACCACCCACCACCCACCCTTTGGAGCTCTGGTACCCACTCTGGCTGAGGCACCCAGCAGTCTTGCACTCCACTTCCCCCAACTCATCCCTGACTACAGTGGGCCAGAGAACACCTGGAGCCCTGTGACCAGGCAGAGACCTGGTGACTCACACACCCAGCTCTGCCAAACCTCCAACTTGGGAGCTAAGACTCCCATGGTTGTGTAAGGGAATGGTATATCTTAAAGAGGTGCTGAACAGCCACTCTCGGCTCTTGGTTTCAGGAACTCCGGGCTCCCTCTCCCACCCCAAGTCACCAGTGGCACAGCATATGCAGCACCCAGCTATATTGCTGATTCCCAGTGCCTGATGCCAGGCACACAATACCATAGCCTGTCATAGTGTATCATCCATGGACCCAGATGAGTGGAGAGAAAGGACAGGTGGAAAGAAAGGATCAGTGATAGAGGAGCTGCCCACTGCAGCCATTTTCCAGGCAGAGATTCACATTTCCCTGCCCATCTATGAGAGCCTCCACCTTGGTTTCTTTCTAAGGTAACCTCACCAAACAAGAGGCAAAAGGCCCTCCCCTACACTTAATCAGACACAGACAATTTTGTCCTATGGCAGGCCTCTCAGGCAGCAAGCCAAGGGAACCAATCCAAGCTTTGAGTAAATCTATCTGCCTGCAGTGAGAACAAAGAGGAGAGACAAGAGATCAGAGCTTAAGAGACTTCCGACACTCAGGAAAGACTCCAGAGCTAGTCTGGCTTCTTATTTTGATTTTATTGTTTTAACTGTTTGTTTTGTTCACTTTTGTTTGCTTTTTGAGTTAGACCACTTGTCTGTGTTTGGGGAAAAGCACATCAAAAGGCATGAATTTATTAGACTGTCTTTGTGTGATTACCAGTATGCTTTAGGGAATCTTATTTATTTGTTACTTTTTACTCTTTTCTGGCCCTTTTGTCTCTTTCTATTCATTAGTTGGTATGTATGTCTGTTTGCCCTCTTACAATTCTCTCTCTCCAACTTTTTCTTTATCCCCCTTTTTTCATTATTTTCCTTTTTCTTGCCTCCTTTAGTTCCCGGGAGTAAACCTAAACCCCGCTGCATGGACAGATTGTAAGGTTTGGGAAGTGGGTTCCAGTGAACCCCTACAACTGTTGGTGGATACTGGGATCTGCAGATAGATTCCGAATCACAGCTTCCCCCTCAATGAAATCTCAAAACTGTAAAAATTACAGCCCCAACCCCCAGTCCAGCCTCAAAAGTGAACAAAGTCAGAGGATGCTTAAGGAAGAAAAGGAGATTGAACAAAAAGAAGTAAAAGCAACCCCACATTCCCTGAAAAACAGAATTAAAGAAGGGGAGGGAAAAGGGGGGGAGAAAAATCTACACAAATGAAGAAAAAAAGAAAAGAAGAACATGGGTCTATCACAGACCCTGGGAGGTCAGACACTGAGAAAACTGACTTCAGAATGTAAACAATGAAAAGCCCCCAGAATGACTGGTCTCAAACTACAAAACTGGATATCAAGACATTAATGGAGAGATTAAAAAGAAAGAGAACTACAGGCCAATATCTTTGATGAACATAGATGCCAAAATTCTCAACAAGATCCTAGCAAACCAGATTCAACAACACCTCTCAAAAATCATCCAACAGGACCAAGTAGGCTTCATCCCTGGGATGCAAGGCTGGTTCAACATTTGCAAGACCATAAATGTAATTCAATACATCAACAGACATCAAAGCAAAAGCCACATGATTATATCATTCAATGCAGAATGATAAATTGGGTTTTTGATAAAACCCAACACCACTTCTTGATAAAAACCCCCAAGCATCTAGGCATACATGGAACATACTGTTGGGAGCCAGCCTTGGAGGCCCGCCTGATGACAAAGTCCAGGTGCACTGAGGACCCCTGGTCGCAAAGCGAGCCCGGGCAGCTGAGGCCCTTCTGTCTTCCATCTTTGCTGTTGATATAGCTGAAGAAATTCTGTGCAGTCATGAAAGAAGAAGATGGCATGTTTATGCGAAGAATCACAGCTAACCTGGAAATATCATGGTTTATTTTTCCATTTTTCCCACTATGCCACTTGGCCTTTTCTAACATATGCACGGGTTAAACTCTGAAGCACATCAAGAATGCTTTCTTTCACTTGGTTATAAGTTACTAGATATTGCTTAAGTATAAATGATATAAGTATATTCACTCCTTATTAGATTTAGGATTATGCAGTTTAGTGTTTAAACATAAGGATTTTTTAGAAGCATAAGTTTATAGTAGTTCATTATGAATTCATTATAAGTTCTAACACTTATCTAGGAGTTATGTAGGTGATTTATAACACTGTTTTCATTGACTTAGGATAGAGATTATCTTTAAGGTTTTTACTTAATTCAGTAGTTAAAACTCTAAGTCAACATTTGTAAAGTGGGTTTTCACTGAACTCATAATATACTAATCAGACACTTTTATGACAACTTAGCTAAAGACATAAAACAACCTTGGGGGCCTGGGAAACATTACTAAAAGCTTCTTTTGAGTTTTCTTTAGAAACAAGCACGGCAGGATAGGAGAAAAGTAATGAAGACACCTGGACAACAAAGGCGATTACAGGACTCTGAAGGACATAAAGCCCCAGAAGGAAGACTACTGCTAAACTTTCTGAGACAGTTCAAGGACTGTAATTCGGGACTTTGGACTAAAACTATCATCTTTGGCCTTATGAATAAGACTCATTGTCCGCATGTTTACAGGGTTCTTGGCTTGTTTACTGCTAAAACCACTAGATGGTGGTAACTTGTAGAGGATATGTACGTGAAGGAATTTTCTTTGTCTTGCTCCTTTACAAATGGTATAAAAGCTTTCCCTTAGCTAACATAAAATTGTCATCTGTTCAAGAAGCAGGTGTCCATGTATATGAACTTCGTCCATCGCCTATCTGTCTCTCCTTCAACACTTCCCACGACCCTCGCGGGGCGGGCCCCCGCAAGTGGTGCCCAACGTCTGGGAGCTTGAAAGTAATCTTTTCTCTTTCTTTTCGGGACAGATAGAACCTCAACTGGGGCGCCACGGGCCCCCTGTAGAGATAAGCAGGGAAAGGATAGATGAGAAGTGCTAGAGCCGTGATAAAATCATGGGCCAGAGAGAATCTAAACAAAGTAAAATATTTATCAATATCCTAATGGATATGTTATCAAAAAGGAGGGTTAAGGTGTCTTCTACTCGATTGGCTCGTTTTTTGCGATTTGTCCAGGCACGCTGTCCCTGGTTCCCTGAAGAAGGCACCATTGATTTGGCTATTTGGACCAAAGTTGGGAAAAACTTAAACTCTGTTATACTTTGCATGGACCTGATGAGGTCCCTGTTGATGCTTTTTCCTTATGGAATATTATTAGAGATGCTCTGGATCCACGCCATGAGTATTCCAAATTTCCTGTCAAAATTACTAATGAGGATGCTCCTATATTGGCTTCTCGCTCATCTAAAGCTGTCTCTATAACTCCTCCCTTAGATGACAGCACTCTGTCCCCAGTGGATGAGACTAGTCTGGAAACGGCGGCAGTTAAGCATCATGAGCAAAAGCGTCCTGATGATTTAATCAGTTTATCTTTGACCCAACCTTCTGCTAAGTATGTGCTGAGGAAGTCCACATTCACACCTGGGCACTCCCTTTCGTCCAAGGCGCCTTACGTTGATATTAAGGGAGCTAAAAGGCAGGCTGAAGAGGAGGGTGATTTCAATTTTTTCTTGTGTTTTCCAATTTTGTTTGATAATGAATTTGAAGATCCCCCTCCAATATGGGAACCATTGTCATACAAACTTTTAAAAGAGCTCAGAGAACCTTGCTCCCAGTATGGACCTTTGGCCCCTTATACCTCTACCCTTATGGAACAGTTCACTAACCATTGGATGACCCCATAGGACTGGCAGATGCTTGCTAAATGCTGTTTAACAGGAGGAAATTTTTTGTTGTTGAAAGCAGAGTTTGAGAACCAGGTTAAACAAATGACTGCCCAAAACAGGCGGGATGCAGAGACCCCAGACATTGTTACTGCTGAAATGCTCATGGGGACAAGGGCTTATGAATCTGTGGATGCTCAAATGGCTATGCCACGAGATGCCCTAGTGCAACTTAACATTTGTGCAGCCAGGGCTTGGAGAGCGCTCCTGGGTAGTGCTGCCCAGGCCCCCCCCCTGGGAGAAATTAAGCAGAAGTCTGATGAAAATTATGAGGATTTTGTCTCTTGATTACAAACGGCTGTACATAGGATAACCATCAATGAGGAAGCAGCCGACATTTTGGTAAAACAATTGGCTTTTGAGAATGCTAACGGTACCTGTCAGGCTCTTATAAGACCTGTCAGGAAGACAGGACAATTGAGTGACTACATCAGGATGTGTGCTGATGTCAACCCTGCTTATGTACAAGGTGTGGCAATCACCGCGGCTCTTAAAGGAGAAACTTATACTCAGTTTATACAAGGGATCCAGAGTGGAACTAATGCGCTTAAGAACAACACTGCCTTAACGTGCTATAACTGTGGACAGCCTGGCCATATCAGTAAAAACTGTCCGTCTAAACAAAAGACTCGATCTGTCCCAACACCGCCACCTCCTGGAGGCTCTCGGCCAGCATCTTTATGTTCTAGATGCCTAAAAGGCTTCCACTGGGCTAAAGATTGCAAATTTAAATTTCATAAGAACGGCACTCCATTAGTGGAAGGACAGCTTACGGTGCCTGAGTCGGGAAATGACTTGAGGGGCCAGACCCGCACCCAAGCAACAATAGGGGCAGTTTCCACTCTGAATCCATTCATTCCCTTTGTCCCGGCTCAGAGCTCATCAGAGCAACCCCAGGGAGTGCAGGACTGGACCTCTGTTCCTCCACCTTTACAATATTAATCCCAGATATTCCAGTCACCCCAATTCCGACAGGGGTGAAAAGCCCCCTCCCAGATGGGATAGTGGGAATTATTCTGGGAAGAAGTTCTTTGTCTCTTCAGGGAGTTTCTGTCATTCCCGGAGTTGTGGATTCTGACTATACAGGAAAAATTCAAGTGCTTGTGGCTCCACCTAGTAAGACTGTGCAGTTTAACAAAGGTCAGAGAATAGCTCAATTAGTGCTTTTACCTTATCATAAGATGGGAACGTCTCTGACTAATGAGCCTAGGGGGGACTCTGGATTTGGGTCGAGTGGTTTTGCCTTTTGGCTTCAGGAAGTCACTACTTCTAGACCTTTAAAGGATTTGTTTATTCAAGGAGTTAAAATTAATGGCTTGCTGGATACTGGGGCAGATGTTTCTTGTATTGCTGGAAAGGACTGGCCTTCTTCATGGCCAACCCAAGTCGCCTCCTCAGGGCTTATTGGTATCGGTAAAGCACCTTCTGTGGCTAAAAGTTTGCAGATTTTAAATTGGGCAGATGATCAATCATCAGGAACTTTTTGTCCTTATGTCATAACTTCTATCCCTATTACACTCTGGGGACGAGATATTCTTGCTCAAATGGGCACACTTCTGTGTAGCCCAAATGACAGAGTGTCAGTGCAACTGCTGCAAATGAAATATAATCCCTCTAAGGGTCTGGGCAAGGACGGACAGGGAATGAAAGAACCGGTCCAGGTTATAGAAAAGAAAGACTGGTCTGGCATTGGCTATCCAAATTTATTTTTAGAGGCCATTGTTCTCAAAGCTGCCGATCGGATTGTAATGAAGACCAATGAACCGGTCTGGGTGGAACAATGGCCTTTGCCATCGGAAAAACTCGAGGCAGCTACAGATTTAGTGCAGCAGCAGCTTGAAGCTGGCCATATAGAGCCTTCTACTAGCCCTTGGAATACACCTATATTTGTTACAAAAAGAAATCTGGCAAGTGGAGACTTTTACAGGATTTAAGAGCCATTAATGCCACTATGGAGACTATGGGGGTGTTACAGCCTGGGCTGCCGTCTCCGGTTGCTATTCCAGCAGACTTTAACATTATAGTTATTGATTTACAAGATTGCTTTTTTACTATACCTTTAAGTTCTGAGGATTGCAAGAGATTTGCATTTAGCCTCCCTTCTCGGAATTTTACACAGCCTCATCGAAGGTTTCAGTGGAAAGTCCTGCCACAAGGAATGAAAAATAGCCCTATCTTGTGTCAAAAATATGTTGATGCTGCTTTGCAAAATATTAGGTATCGATACCCGACCTTTATCTGGTACATTATATGGATGATATTTTATTAGCCCATCAAAATCGTGCTCTTTTGCAAGACATTTTAAATGATACAGTGACAGCTTTGACAAACTGTGGTTTGAAAATTTCTCCTGAAAAAATTCAAACCAATCCACCTTTTACTTATCTTGGCCGAGGTTAAACACTCAAACAGTGAGCCATCAGCCTTTGCAGCTGAGAAAAAATCATTTGGTGACTTTAAACGACTTTCAAAAACTATTAGGAGATATTAATTGGCTAAGACCTTATTTGCACATAACTACTGCAGATTTAAAGCCTCTTTTGACTATATTGCAAGGGGATTCCTCCCCCACCTCTAAAAGAGTCTTAACACCTGAGGCGGAAAAGGCCTTAATTCTTGTGGAGAAGGCCATTGGGTCTCAAAAATTGAAAAGGGTAGATTATAATTTGCCATGGGAATTAATTGTACTGGCTACTTTTCATACCCCAACAGGGTGCTTGTGGCAGGAAGGACCTATGGAATGGTTACATTTACCAGTCTCTTCTAAAAAGGTTTTGGCCTCTTATCCTTATTTAGTGGCTTTGTTAATAACTAAAGGTAGACAGAGAAGTGTGAAATTGTTTGGGAAAGATGTGGACAATATTATTGTCCCATATGACAAAACTCAGTTTCAAGCGCTGTTACAGACCAATGATGATTGGCAAGTAGCTTTAATTGACTTCAGAGGACAAATCTTGTTCCATTTGCCTAAGAATCCATTGTTGTAGTTTGTAAAACAAAACCCCATAATTTTTCCTCGCAGCTGTTCCCTGGTTCCCCTCGAGGGAGCGACCTTGGTCTTTACTGATGGTTCATCTAATGGGAAAGCGGTGGCAATAATTGATGATGAGCTCCATGTTTTAAGCACTTCAGAATCTTCAGCACAAAGAACAGAACTAAAAGCAGTCCTATACGCATTCTCTGTTTTAAAGGATAAAAGGTTTAATTTGTATACTGACTCTTGTTACATTAAAGGATTGTTTCCTCATATTGAGACAGCTACTATTCCTACCAATAAAACTACAATTTTGGAGATGCTTGTTCAGTTACAGCAATTAATTTGTGACAGAAAGGAGCAGTTTTTTGTTGGCCACATTAGATCTCATTCTGGCCTTCCGGGAGCCCTCCATAAAGGCAATCAATTGGCTGACAGTTTAACTAAACCAGCAATATGTGCAGCCATTGAAACGGAGGTGGTTACTCAAGCTCGATTATCTCATGAAATCCATCACCAAAATGCCTCTGCCTTATGGTATCAATTTCAGTTGCCTAGAGGAGTAGCTCGGCAAATTGTTAAAAATTGCCCAGTGTGTCCCACCTTCCACAGTGCTCCAGCAGGGGTTAATCCCCAAAGATTGAAGTCCAATGTCTTATGGCAAATGGATGTGACTCATTTCTCCAACTTTGGAAAATTATCTTATCTACATGTAACTGTGGATACATTTTCCCATGTCATATTAGCTTCTGCCAGGACAGGAGAAGCTTATAAAGATGTGATACAACATTTATTTTTTTGTTTTTCACAGTTGGGTATCCCAAAACAATTAAAAACTGACAATGCTCCTGCTTATATGTCTAAAGCTTTCAAACAGTTTTGTGTTCAGTTTAACATTTCTCATTCTACAGGAATTCCTTATAATCCTCAGGGTCAAGCCATAGTTGAGAGAGCCCATCAAACCTTAAAAAATCAAATCATCAAATTACAAGAGGGAGAATTTAAATATAGCTCCCCTCATCACATTGTAAGTCATGCTTTATTTGTACTCAATCACCTTAATTTGGACTCTTTGGGTCGTTCAGCTATGGCTAGACACTGGAACCTGGAAGCAGCAGGATAAGAGAAAAGTAACGAAGACACCTGGACAACAAAGGCGATTACAGGACTCTGAAGGACATAAAGCCCCAGAAGGAAGACTACTGCTAAACTTTCTGAGACAGTTCAAGGACTGTAATTCGGGACTTTGGACTTTGGCCTTATGAATAAGACTCATTGTCCGAATGTTTACAGGGTTCTTGGCTTGTTTATTGCTAAGACCACTAGATGGTGGTAACTTGTAGAGGATATGTACATGAAGGAATTTTCTTTGTCTTGCCCCTTTACAAATGGTATAAAAGCTTTCCCTTAGCTAACATAAAATTGTCATCTGTTCAAGAAGCAGGTGCCCGGTACATGCTTTTCGTCTTTCGCCTATCCGTCTCTCCTTCAGGAGATCTCACGACCTTGTGGGGCGGGACCCCGCAACATACCTCAAAATATTAAAAGCCATCTATGAGAAACCTACAGCCAGCATACTCCTAAACAAACAAAAATTGGAATCATCTCCCCTGAAAACTGGAACAAGACAAGGATGCCCACTCTCACCCCTCCTGTTCACTATAGTTTTGGAAGTCCCGGTTAGAGCAATCAGAAAAGAGAAGGCGATCAGGGGTATCCAAATAGGAAAAGAGAAAGTCAAGTTATCTCTCTTTGTAGATGACATGATTGTGTACATGGAAAACCCAAGAGAATCTGTCAAATTCCTCCTTGCACTGATAAAGGACTTGGCAAAATCTCAGGGTATAAAAAAAATGTGCAAAACACAATCACATTTCTTTACATCAACAATAAACAAACAAAAATCCAAATAAAAAGCACAATCCCATTCACAATAGCCACAAAAAATGAAATACCTTGGCATCTTCCTGACAAGAGACGTGAAAGACCTTTGCAATGAAAACTGCAAAAACATTGCTCAAATAAATCAATGATGACACAAACAAGTGGAAAATGTCCCATGCTCCACTTGGATTGGAAGAATCAACATTGTGAAGATGCCCATCTTACTTAAGACAATCTACAGATTTAATGCAATACCCATCAAGTTGCCAGTAATATTCCTCTCAGATCTAGAAAAAACAATACAGGAATTCATATGGAAACACAAACGACCAAGAATAGCCAGAAAAATCCTCAGCAAAAAAAAAATAATAATAATAAAGCAAGAGGTATCACATTACCAGACTTCAAACTTTACTATAATGCTGCAATAATCAAAACAGCTTTGTATTGGTACAGGAAAAGGCTATAGACCAATGGAATAGAATTGAGATTCCAGAAGCAAAACCTCAGTTTCTCAACCAAGTCATCTTTGACAAAGCCTCTATCACCCACCACTGGGGAGAGGAGAACCTATTTAGTAAATGGTGCTGGGAAAACTGGCTGACCACATGCAGAAGATTCAAACAAGACCCCTATCTATCCCCATACACAAAAATTAACTCTAAATGGATCAGAGACCTAAATGTAAAACCTCAAATCATAAGAACTTTAGAAAATGCAAAACACACCCTTATGAAAGTTGGAACTGGCATCCAATTCCTGAGCAAATCCCACAACGCATGGGCCATAAGAGATAAGATAGACAAGTGGGACCTCATTAAACTGACAAGCTTCTGCAAAGCCAAAGAAACAATCAAAAGAGCAGGGAGACAGCCCACGCACTGAGAAAAAGTATTTTCCAACTCTATGTCTGACAAAAGCTTAACATCTAGGATCTACAAGGAACTCAAACATGCTGTAAAGAAAAAACAAGCTGGGCTCGGTGGCTCAGCCTGTAATCCCAGGCCTTTGGGAGGCTGAGGTGAGTGGATTGCCTGAACCCACGGGTTTGAGACCCACCTGGGCAGGTGAGACCTCATCTCTACAATAAATCAAAAAATTAGCCAGGCGTGGTAACACGTGCCTGTAATTCCAGCTACTCGGAAGGCTGAGCCAGAAGGATCACTGGAGCCCAGCAGATTGAGGCTGTGGTGGCCCAAAGTGGCCACTGCACTCCAGTCTGGGCAACAGAGTGAGACTCTGACTCAAAATAAAAAAAAGAAAAAGAAAAGAAAAAAGAAACAAACAACCCCATTACAAAGTGGACAAAAGATATGAACAGACACTTTTCAAAAGAAGACATATGAGTGACCAACAGATACATGAAGAGATGTTCAACCTTACTAGTTATCAAGGAGATGAAAATTAAAACCACACTGAGATACCACCTAACTGCAGTCAGAATGGCCATTATCAATAACTCAGAAAATAACATGCTGGATAGGATGTGGTGAAAATGGAACACTTCTACACTGTTGGTGGGAGTGTAAACTAGTGCAGCCTCTGTGGAAATCAGTGTGGTGATTCCTAAAAGCTCTAAAAATCAACCTTCCATATGACCCCACAATCCCCCTACTGGGATTATACACTGAAGAACACAAATCACTCTATAAAATAGATACCTGGACACGTATGTTTAGCACAGCATTGTTCACAATAGCAAGATCATGGAACCAACTATGCTGTCCATCAAAAGAGGACTGGATTAAAAAAATATGGTACATATACACAATGGAATATTACGCAGTCATAAAAAAGAACGAAATCATGAACTTCGCAGCAACCTGGATGGAATTAGAATTTATAATACTGAGTGATCTCTCACAGAAACAAAGATCTGAGTATCACATGTTCTCACTCATAATTGGCCCTTGAACGACTATCATAATACTGTAAGAAAAGCATTGACAGTGGTGGGAAACTATAGGGGGCAGGGAGGGAAAGGGAGGTGGGATTAACAGTAGTCAATATCTGCCTGGGGACAGAGGGGCACACCTCATCAACTAGGGTAACTGCACAATCCATATTTGTATACCTAACCCTTAACTGTACCCCACAATTTTAAAATAAAAAATATGTTAAAAATAAAATAAAATATTAATTCAACTGGTACCATAAAAAAAAGAAATACGAAATAAGTCTAGAGTCCCATGCCATTGTGAATGCATATAGAGATTTAGCCTAATCTGCTGAGTCATTTATTTGATGTCATTTAATACATGATACAATTAAAACATATGGATGAAAGATTTTTAAACAGAGACCTAATGGGAAACTGTTTCTGAATGTCATTACATATCTGCCTTTCATCATCTACACATTAAGAATTTTGTTCACAGATAAAATACACAGATTATGTGTCAGAACTATATTCAATAGAGAATGATAACATATTTTGTATTGAAAAAAGTTAAGGTAGCACTGGATAAAACCAAAGTATGCTTTGTTTTCATATGATGGAGGAAAAAGTGTTATTTAAAAGGAAAATAAAGTATTATTAATGAAATAAGAAGAGGTATTAATGTTATTGAGCTCTTGCTATTTTTCAATAGCTCCCGCATACATTATCTCTTCAGGTGATTTCCTGCATGCTATCTAGAGAATCCCTAACATTGTTATAAATAAATCCCTGCTGCTATGGATTCTGGAGCATACTATGTAGAGTAGCCAATGTAAGAAGGAATTCACAAATCAGTGCCTATAATTCAGAGCATATTGGTTGAATATCCCTAATTCAAAATTCTTGGGACCAGAGCGTTTCAGATTTCAGACTGTTTTTTCCCAGATATTGAAGTAGTTATATTATACTTACTGAGTTTCCGTAATCCAAAAATCCAAAATCTGAAATTGCTCCAATGAGCATTATCTTTGACTATGACCTTTGAGTGATGTTGGGAGCCAACATCTATAACTACATGACTGAGGCCTATAAAGGCCCATCTGAAAGATCGCCTCTAACAAGCAACACCTATAATATTGGCGTGTGATTAGTGACCAGTGTGCATACATGGCAGTAAAACTTATAAGTAAATCTCTATACACCTGATGGAAAGTTGCACAGCAGAATTATTTTATATGACCTTGTCCCTTCTAAGTTGTACTTCTTTCTAGATATTTTCAAACTTCTATTTCCTGGTAGACTGGTTAGTCAGCTCTTGTTCCCGAAAGCAGTTTCCCCTAGAGCTAAGATTAGAAACTAAATTACCATAATAGTTTTATCACCCTGCCTCTAGCCAGGCAGAACGTTTTTTCTAGTTTTGTTACATACCAAAACTCTGTTAGCTTCAGCCCTTGGCCATCGTCATGGCAGCCATGCATTTCCTTGTTCAAGAGTGTGACAGCTACTATTTGATTTTTAGAGTAGACTTGTTAGGATAAAATATATACATATACACTTATAGTTGCATTTACATTTTATAGTATATTTGAGTAAATTTATGCTTGCTGTTTTGTTTCCTTTTGCTACATTATTCAAATATAATAGTTACTATAAGATTTATAAAAGAATTAATGATAAGGTATTAGCTTAATAGGATATAGCATAGTATTAAAGGTCGATCATTAGATTATATAAAAATTAAAGTTTAGACATAGGAATTCATCTAAGCCATGGTAAGGTTTTATAGTTTAAGAATAAGTTTTAATCGTTATAGAATTACAGGACACTACGTTGAATCATAATAGGTTAATAGAATAACTAAGTCATCTAAGTAAACTTATAGATTATAGTATAGTGTTAAGTTGATAATATTAATCGTTAAAAATATTAGGAGTCAGTAAACTTGGATTTAACTTAGAAAAGTTTTTGTATTAATCAGAGTTTAGAACAAGAAGTACAGCATGAATGGGGTAGAACAAGAAGTACAGCATGAATGATTTATTGAACATTATGGGAAAACAGTTTGTAAAATCATTGTTAAAAATCATGCACCTGTTATTTCAATATAAGTTTTGTGAAGCACGTCATGAGTCATGGAATTCAAATTGTTTGCTTGAAACTTGCAAGCCTTATGATGGTCTTGTGATGCATAGTTTGTAAAACACACTACACATCATGGAATTTGTATGCCCCAGCAAGTAATTATCACACTGCTGGAGGGTATAGAAAATGGTATATAAGTTGGAAGGAGTTTGAATAAAATTCGGCTTCAGTCCTGATCAGACTGTTCCCAGAAGAACTGCCTCCGAGTGGTTTCTTCTCACCGTCTTGACTCTCCGGTGCAGGTCCTAACCCCCCCTCATAGGTCGGGGCTGGTCACTGACAGAGTGACATGCTGGTACTCAAAAAGTTTCAGATTTTGTAGTATTTCAGATTTTGAGTTAGGGGTATTCAATCTGTATTTTCTTGTGGTCACTGACTTGGGGCTCATATATGAACAATATCTTCAGATGTATAGTCACACAGTTTCTCTTTGTACTAAGATTGCCTCCATTCTCTACTACCATGTAATCTACATTTAAGTCAGACCTTAGATGCACCTTTTTAATGTATTGTCAGTTTTTATAGATTAAAAAATTTATACAGAAAAATGAATTAACTCAGTAATTATCTGCTTAAAGATGAAGAAAGTAAGGTATGTTAACAGTAACTTTTAGAAGACATGGCAAGATTCAGATGGTATTAGGGAATGGTAGTCATTCAAATGGCATTAAGTAATGAGGCATTATTAAAAGCTTATCATTTAAGACAGATAAACTAAATGAAGTACTTATGCTTATTTACAAACCATGTATAGGATCATGAAAGGAATGTCAGGATAGCTAACTATTTTCACCAAGATCAAGGTTTTAACAAAAGAAAGAAACATTAGTAATTGTGGTCATAAAGTCAATACTGAGAGTAATAGTGGCCTGCATTCTAATTCCTATCACAGACTTTAAGGATTAGGAAAAGCCTTCTCTTAAAAAAAAATTCCATGAGAGATACAGCTTTCAAACATATTCCATATTAGGATTTATGATTTGTGACATTCAATCAGGCTATATTAATGCATAAGTAATTTACTAGAAATATACAAACAGTTTTGTAAGATTCAGCAGTTCTTTCAAACAGAAGGAGTCACAGGCCACATCTAGTAAATTATTGATTTAATATACCACAATGTTCGTCTGTGACCTGCAAAAAGTCATCACTTTTAAACGTTCCTAACTTGCTTTCTGTGAATAATTTATACATTGCACAGTAGTCTTCATTATAGAGTATATTTGATAATAAATTATACATTACACAAATGAAGAGGCAGATGTGAAATTTAAAGTAGCTTAAGACTATGTTGTGTGTATTATAATGTCTTTAAGATTCAAGTAGTAATTCTTCTACACAAATGTTTTGAGATTCTTCTAATTCATTCAGCAGTAAGGTATTTCTAGTTCTTCCTCTTCAGTCCTTCTCCATTCCACACACACAACCCTGCTCAAACCACAGGAAGAATATCTATTCATTGGATGACTAGGCTGTAATCTCAGAGTCTGATTTCTCTAGAAATATCACATCTGTTTGCTGCATCCCTGTATAATTAATTTGGGGGGTAAAACAAGAATATATGTAGTATAGTTGGATCACAGTCACATTTTTCTTATACATATCAAATCATAAATATTCAGCCAACAGTATTTTTAAAATGTTAACAAATAGGAAAAGAAATAACAAGAAAAAGAAATAAGAAATTAGTCTGTGTGGACGATTTTACTCACTAAATAAGGGTATTCCCCAGACTATACTAACATGAATCTGCTACTATAAATTGATAGACATGATTGCTATTCCCTTAGTGGAGCTCAGTCTCCATATAGGTTTCATATTGCAAACATCTTACCATTGACTATATTTCTAAAATTTAAGAAACTTATCTTTTGTGTACTTTTGCCCTTAAACATAAAACAACAGTGTTTACTGGTAATCATAACAAAGGAAGATTAAAATTTTCCATTTAAGGAAGAAAAAAATGCTTATATGGATCTGTTAAAAGAGAGTACATCTGGATTTTGCACTGAATTTAAGTAATTTTTCTGGAGTACTTTCAACAGATGAAATGTTTTTGTGGAATCTTTTTTTTTTTTTTTTGAGTTGGAGTCTCACTCTGTGGCCCAGACTGGAGTGCAGTGGCCGCTCCCGGTCACCGCAGACTTCACCTGCTGGGCTCTGTTGATCCTTCTGCCTCAGCCTTCCGAGTAGCTGGAATTACAGGCATGTGCTACCACACCCGGCTGATTTTTTGATTTATTGTAAAGATGAGGTCTTGCTGCCCAGGCGGGTCTCGAATTAGCGGACTCAGGCAATCCACTCACCTCAGCCTCCCAAAGGCGTGGAATTACAGGCTGAGCCACCGAGCCGGCTGGAACCATATTTAGTAGCCTAGTCTTGCAAGCACAGTTGATTTAATTTAAAGGCTTTGTAGGTATACATGAAACACAGTTATTTAGTTCTGCAAAATTATACTAAATTACTATCAATTACATAAACAGAATTATTGCCAAAAAGGCAGCACATTTTAGAATCATCAGTTTGACCTTTTGCAAAGTGTGTTATTAGGGACACCGGTCCTATGAGATATTACATGGATAAGACTTTTCCATGGTCAAATAAGTTTGTGAGAAAAAGAATAATATTCCCCAAACCTTCTAAAGCCTCGGCTCCTATAGAAAGGGACTTTTTAAAATCTATGTGTTTCCCACACTTAAAAGATTATAGAATTATGTAATATAATTCATATGTTCTACAAACATGCTATTAAGATATAGATTTTTGTGCCACATAAGTTGTAATCAGAAACAGATGAATTCTTATATTTAATACATTATAATGGATATAGGCTGTTTAGAGAAACAACCAGCCAGTTTGACAAAGGGTCCAGGTGTATGTCAAACAGCAAAAATCAGAGTACTGTTCAAAGTCATGGCTTGCTTTTATCTTCTTCTGATTATTAAGAGTCATAAAGATTAATACAGTCTTTTTCTCTACCAGCCAATAAGATGACATTAAAACAGGAAGAATAGGGAAAGCTTCTAGAGAGAAATATCAGGAGAATTAGTAAAGTCAGCCTGGGTTAGTTATTATTTTATTTATATTTTGTAAACATAAAAAGATTATAATAGATCTGTGCTGTAGAGCATAGTGAATATTCCTTTACTTGTATTAATAACATATTGCATAATCATTGTCATTTTCTATAACATTATATATTATTGACTACAAATTAGGCCATGCTATAGACACTGACCAGAAAAAATATAAAATTATGATCACCAATACAAGTAACAGAGTCTAACATGATATCAGTTATTATAAGGACATGTGAATAAATCATAACTCCATATATTATATATATATTTATAATTTTCATGGTTTTAAAACTTAAACCTTCATATTCATGAACAAGTTTTTAAACAAAAACTGTCCCAAGTGTGAAGAAAATTGAGACTGTCAGATATGAGTTAATGTGGGATAACAGAGTGTTCATGTCTCAGTCACAATAGTGAACTTGAGTTAGAAGCACCCATTTTGATTAATACTTTACCAAATATGAAACTAAAAGTTTTTTTTATATTTATTAATATGTAATTTTGGTTTTAGAGAACCTTAAAACCGGAAGAAAAATTAATAAAAAACATACAGTTCAATCTTGAGTGATTCCCTCATCAGTAGTATTATCAGTTGAATAAAGTTGTCGGTGCTGAAATAAGAATAAACCTGACAAATCTTAAACAATCAGTGATGAGAGTGCTGCATCTTTGGTTATCATCAACCCTGTCAACTTGTTTTGAGAGAATTCTGGTTTTAGTATGTTTAATTCCAACTATTAATTACCCTTTTATAGAACACTAAAGAAAACAGGCAGGACACTCAGTCACTCTACTCAATACAATATACTGCTTGTGTTGTGTGTATGTGTGTATTTTAAATGCACTCTATTGCTATATTTTAACACTGGGTCCAGGAATCCATGAAAATGGTTTACTTTTCTAAACTGTGAGGACTGTTCTCCAGGCACTTAAGACATCACCACATCCAGTGATCTTTCAAAGGAAAATCAGGCATGGACTCCAATAAATTCCCAATATGAAACCTAAGCCTATTTCTAGTCTCCTTAAGCCCTTTATTCAAGTCACAGAGAGGCTTCACTACAGGTGTGTAAATCACTCCACTCCTGTTCTTAATCTTATCTCTAGGTTAATGATTCTGACTTTCTCCTTTGTAATGATGACTTCCTGAGTATTAAATCAACATAAACACTCCTTCAGCTTTTCATCATGCCCAACTACTTCCTTACAGTCTCCTCACATTTGTAAAGATTCTGATTACTTTTGTATTCCTTTAAATATCACTTACTCATCTAACTACAATCTTTCCCCCAGCTCTAGCTCAGGGGTTGCCAAACTTCTGCAAAGGGCCAGATAGTACTGTGGGCTTTGCTGGCCACATACATCTCTATCGTGTGTTCTTCTATAGGTTTGGTTTTGTTTCTAACTCTAAAAATGTAAAAACCTTTCCTGGTCCACTGACTGCATTTGGCCTGCTGGCTGTGTGGCAGGATGCAACAAATGGTCAAATATATTTCTTGTATGATTGAGTGAATAAACACAGAAACATTTAGCTGGTTCAGGATCAGCAGTTGGCCCCATGGCAATCTCTAGCCCACGGCAGGAAAGGAGTTGATAGCAGTTAAAGGTATTTCCTTTTGAAAGGCAAGTTGCAACTTCAAAGACCGGCCAGGCCGCCAGGCAGGTTTTTTTGGGAAAGGCCAAATAGCCCAAAGACTAGCCAGTTAATGGATATGCAAAAAGAGTGGCTAATTCACAGACTTATCTAAAAATCCCCCTTCTGAAGTTGACAGTTTACAAGCCTGCAGTTCCTGGAAACCATTTGTTCTTTGAAAAATCTGATTTTGCTGAGTACAACCTTGTAAGATTCCAAAGGAAATATGTAATCACTCAACACGACCCCCTCCCTTACCTAAATGAGGGTATAAGACCCCACGTCTCCTATTCTGGGGTGCTCGAGCTTGATTTGGATGCATGAAATTCTCGGCCCACCGTGCTAGCCAGCATAATAAAGTGCCACTTCCTATAATAGTCTCAGTGCCACGATCTCTCTATTTTTCCTGCTACAGCTGTATCTTACAAACTGCTGCTCTACCTGAAACAACTCTATTACTAACACCCAAATCCTCCTTTATGGTGTTTAAGGGAAATAGTACATTATACAATTCTTCCTGCACAAGATCAAAGCCGATTAAGAAAAAAACAAAGAAATCAAGTCATCAGTTTTAATATTAATAAAAGATGAGGGGCAGTAACAATGGGCTTCCTAGCTGCTTGCCAAGAGCTCCAGCCCTCATCCAGGAACATGCCTTGAAAAGTTACAAAGTAGAAAAAACACCAGAAAGTGAGAGCCACAGGTGAAATAACTCTCAACAGAAAAAAGGTTAGAAGTTCCTGTCTAGGCTCACCAATCAGAAATCTAATTCCATCCCCAAGTGTGGGGTGGGCCAATGCACCCTATTTCCTGTTTATGTAAAAAAAAAAAAATCCCTCGTTAGGCAAACCACAAACCTTGGAAGAAAATCTCCACTCCTTTATAATCCAAATTGCCAAGTCAACCTGGATTCCATTTTCATTTATTAACCACTTTGTAACATTTAATTCTTGGAACACTCTCTTTTTATTGAAGCTCACCTTCCTTGACCCCCAAGAGTCTAATTTCTTCATAACTACACTCTTTTCATCTGATTCTAATTCTTTAGTGCTCTTCAGAACCTCCTCTTTGCCCACCTTTTCCCATTCTGCATACTTTTCCAAGTGACCTCATTCACTTCAAGATTATCAACTACAATCCATGTTTTCAATGACTAAATTTCCATTAGTTTCTGAGTTCCAAAACTATGAACCTTAATTAATCCCCTATTTTAAGCATAACAGGACCACTATCTACAAATTTACCAAAACATTGGTTTCCCCTTAATCTTTTTAATAAACATATCGCGGTTAGAATTGAGGTAACGAATAAGTCTGCCCCAAGGCAACTTCACCAAGTTCTCTGACATCACGACTAATTTTATAAGCTGATCAAGATTGATGAGAAAATAGAATACTTAGATGAATGGGTGAACATATTTGTATAACCATCCATGTCCCTCATATAGAAATGCTTAATTATATGACAGCATCATCAGAGAAATTTGAGTGGAGTTTTGAAGTTTGGCAGCAAGTAAAATAATTTTTCATTCATATATGTAAATTCTCATCATTATTTAAAAAAAGACAATGTCACACTCTGATCATAGATGAAAGCAAAATCATCATTACTATCTTTACAGACAACATCATTATAATGTCATTATAGTGCATGCTTTACGTCTGAAACACTATCTTTGAATACATTTAAAGTTTTATCTGTGCACAATGTTTTTTAACATTTGACATTGGAGAGTCTTGTTAAAAGATGAAAATAAATTTTTCTCCTTAAAATCCAGTAGACTTCTTTTATATCAAAAAGATAATCATAGAATGCATTTTTAATTTTTTTCTAAAAATGATATTTTTATCATTTTTTTCTAACACCCCATGAAAGTCGCTCAACAGGTTCAGAAGGTACTGTTCTATCACCAAACTCTCCAAAAAATTACATTGTGGAACATAATTGTGTTTATTCTATAGCAGTTCCCAATTGCTTGGTAAGTAAGAGTCATCTTCTCAGGTATTATTCATTCCAGAGATGCTTTATATTTTACCACATGCTATTTGACATATTTTTATTTTAAAAAAGGACATTTTGTTCAATTCTTTTTAGTTAGTAGCTTTGTAGTAATAAAATTTTGAGGCCAGCCGGGCTTGGTGGCTCAGCCTGTAATCCCATGCCTTTGGGAGGCTGAGGTGAGTGGATTGCCTGAGCCCACAGGCTCGAGACCCGCCTGGGCAGGTGAGACCTCATCACTACAATAAATCAAAAATATTAGCTGGGCGTGGTAGTGCATGCCTGTAGTTCCAGTTATGTGGAAGGCTGAGGCAGAAGGATCACTGAAGACCAGGAGGTCGAGGATGCGGTGGCTGGGAGCCGCCACTGCACTCCAATCTGGGCAACAGTGAGACTCCAACTCAAATAAAAAAAAAATTTGAGGCCATTTTACTCAATCTGAAGTTACAGTAGGTTCACAGGTGAGCAATATAAATATGAAAATGGAATTATTTTTAATTTTAAGAAATAAGTATATCTTCTGAGGATGATTATTCTTCTCAAGTGCATACAGGAAAAAGAAGTATATCCAGTAACCTTGCAAATTCCCTTATACTGGAATTATGTAGTGGGATATTAACAAAGCACAAAGCAAAGTCTGCTCTGTAAAACATGTATAAAGTAAAATATTGTACTATTAAAATAATAGTACTTTGCAAAATAATTATATTACTTTTATAGTTTAGTTTTTATTTATTTATTTATGTACTTATTTATTTATTTTGCTGAGTTGGAGTCTCACCAAGTGAACCCGGGGGGGGGGGTTAGGAAATCCTCTTGCCTCACCTCCCAAAGTGTTGGGATTACAGGCTTAATCCACCACTACCCATCCAGTCATATAGCTTATTAGCACCTTTCCAGAATGAGGAGATTTTCATTTTAAGCATCTAGTAATGAATATAAAAGACAGCAAAGGACATTTTAGCTAATGTTATCTACTTGATTATCTGTTCTGCATTGGCACTAAGAAGAAAATGTGTTCCTTGCTGTCTTCACATCTGCCTGATCACAAGTCTTAGAAGTCACGTATCTGACTCCTAAAGGTTTTGAATCTGAGATTCAGCTGGATCTAACACAGATTAAACTGTGTTCATAGATGAATAGACAAAGAAAGTTTAGTGAGCAGTAAAGTATGGGAAAGAGGATGAAAGTTCATAGATTTCTAGAATTCAGATATATAACATTGCTACATGATAAAGGATTGTCTATAGCTGTAATGAATGTCTAGGTCTGGATGACTCAGTAATTCCGCTGAGGATATAGATTTTATCATTAGAGATTTTTGGATAATATCTTGATTTAACATTCCTGCTGCTGATATATAAAATGAGCTGATGCTCCCGGCCAATTTCTTATAACCAGATACTACCTACATGTATCCTCCTTTTCTTCCCTCTGAAACAAGTCCCAGATCCTCAACTTACTGGAGAACATTGTCATCAGAAGTAAAGTACTAAACCTTTTATTTTAACATTGATGTGGAGTGATGATGCCAGCATTAGCAAGGTGTCCATTTCTGTACTGTACAAAGTATTTATTCCCCTAGCATATTGATTGGTTGAATCAGAGTTGAACTCTTCGATTGTGAGGATAATGACAGTTTAGAAAGGAAAATATTATCCACTTAATTGTGTTGATTTTTTTTGCCTTTTGAGTCCTCCCTTTACTAGAGAGATTTATTCTACACAGATGGCAAAAATGTTACATGGTAGCTGACATGGTAACTGACAGAATTCTAGCAATGATTGTCTAGATAACTGCAGTCCTCTTCAGAAACCATATTGTTCTATTATACTCTGTTCTTAGGATGTCATGTGGCCAAAAGAATGAGAATGAGGAAAATTGGTCCTTTCATTTCCTGATACATAGACATACTGTTCACTCTGGAGATTTTTTACTATGGCCTATGTGTGGTCAAAAGACAAAGAAAAAAGTACTGATTTAAAAAAAGTAAATTAGCAGATTCCTAAAGAATGGAAACTTTGTTTTGACAGGGTTAATGTAAGTCAAATTTAGTCCTCTTAACGTAAAATTGTAATGCTATACTGAGCCAATATTAGGAGGGTTGTCAAACTAATTTTTAAACAAATCTTCTTTATTTTTTTCTGAATAAAATAAAGTGTACTTTGATTTCTTAGTAAGGAAACTGGTTTCATTTGGTACCTTCTTCATTTGAAATTACATACAAAGTTGAACATTTGGGGTAAAATTTCAGCACTGTCACATTTTAGCTGTTTGATTTTGGATAAATTACATAATCTCTGAGATTAGTCTCTATCTGTAAAATGGTTATCATTATGACTATAAAAGCAAAATTGTTGTGAGGAGTAAAGGAAATTGTATATATAAAGTATGTTTCACCTAGTTTATGTTTGATATGTTTGAGTTAAAGATTGTCATCTTTGCCAGGCTCGGTGGCTCAGCCCATAATTCCGCACCTTTGGGAGGCTGAGGTGAATGGATTGCCTGAGCCCACGGGTTCGAGACCCGCCTCGGCAGGTGAGACCTCATCTCTACAACAAAATCAAAAAATTACCCAGGCGTGGTAGCACACGCCTGTAATGCCAGCTACTCAGAAAGCTGAGGTGAAGTCTGTGTTTCTGAAAAGACAAAGTCAGCAGAGTTAGTCTTTACCTAAATTATGCATTTTTCCAGAACATAGCCTTATTTTCTCATCATTGCAAGATAAAAAATGCATTTCCTTGCTCTCAGTCTGTCCTTTCAAGTCACTTTTCTCATCTCTAAAATATTGATGATAAATGCCTTCCTCATAGGATTATTTTATAATTAAATAATATGATGTATGTAAGTGATTGGCTTAGTAACATAATAAGTCGTATGCATGACTCAGATTAACATATACGTGCATTATTTTTTAGGTTCACATTTATATAAAACATCCCCCATCCCTTCTTTCACCCCTCCCCAAAAAGATGAAATGAAATGACCTGGATTATCTGATTAAATTAGGGTCTTAAATATAATATGACTAAAATAAAACAATTATTTGTATTATTTAGTTAAAGCATGAAAAGAAATATTTTGGTTTGTACATCACCAGTAGATATTCAATTTTCAAATGATTCCTTACAACATTCTTGAAGTAGGCTAGTGGAATGAAATAAATTCTGAACATTGACTTTTTCCTTTCCTTACTTTTACCTCTTTAATGTGAGATATCAAGCAATAGTCCCTGGGTCTCTACAAATCAAATTTCTATTTTTCTTCTGCTTTCTCTTATTCTCACTTTTCCATAATTTCCTTCTGTTGCCATGTTGAACTTTTTAAAAAATAATTTTTGGTGTGACTTTATCACGTATCTCTCCGGTTTTTCTCTTTCTTCTGTCATTTATCTCAAATTATAATAATTTCTTCTTCTGTATCTTTCATATGCAGATGTTCTTAGAACTTTACTTTTAAATAATTTAGCACAAGCCAGGCTCGGTGGCTCAGCCTGTAATCCCATGCCTTTGGGAGGCTGAGGTGAGTGGATTGTCTGAGCCCGTGGGTTTGAGACCCACCTCAGCAACTTGGCAAGACCTCATCTCCACAATAAATCAAAAATCAGCCAGGTGTAGTAGCGCATGCCTGTAGTTCCAGCTACTTGGAAAGCTGAGGTGCAAGGCTCGCCAGAGCCCAGCAGATCGAGGCTGTGGTGGCAGGGAGCAGCCACTGCACTCCAGTCTGGGTGACAGAGTGAGACTCCAACTCAAAATAATAATAATAATAATAACAGCACAATATCTGTCAAATGCACTCAGTTCACTCACTGGGATTGCATTTTTCATAGATGCTAAATAAGGTTCTAAAATCAGTCATCATATAAAAAGAAAATCACGTAGAGTCAATGTTGTGCATGAATATAAATTAAATTTCCTGTAGAATATCATCTTCATAATTTTGTATGTACCATATTGTCTTTGAATAATTCTAACAGAAAATTTTTTCTTCAAGATAATAGCAGAAACACTTTCTTCAGATAATTCCAGATAGGTTAGTTGTATGTCTTATAGGTCATGGACATTAAATTATTTTTGTCTGGTATAGAATTTAATTCATATCAATTAAATACTTATATAATGTAACTCTCTCTGTGGTTGTTGAAGGACGATGGCACCAGTGAGACTCAATACCCTTTGAGGCCAAGAGATTTATTAGAGCAGTGGCTACAGAGAGAGGGAAGGAGGTCTGTAACCTCCTGGTGGGAAAGGGGAGTGAGAGAGTGAGGGCGAGAGAGAGGTCTGTATTTATCGGTTTGGGAGGGGGCGGCCTGTGCTCTCTGAGTCTGGCCGTGCCAGCCAGAGCCATCTTAGGGTCTTTATTGGAGGGAGTTATGAAGTAGTATTCCTATAGGGAGATAATATTTGTGCATGGGTTTAAGTTTCGTGTGCGCAGGAAAGGCAGGAATTTACGGCCCTTGTTGTCTTTGTTAGGTCCCCTATAGTGTTGGCGCCATCTCGGGAGACGTCCTTCTGGCTGTTCCCTGTGCCTTTCATTCCCACCTTTTCTGTTTATTTGGGAAAGGGGCATCGTTATTCTTTCTGGCTACTTCCCGCTGGATTTGGGCATTGTGGGTTGAGGTGGGGGAAGGGCACAGAACCAGCCAGAACAGGGCCCAGAGATAAGTGCTGAAGGTAAAGATTTCTGAAGGCGAAAGTTCTATAAAGGTCCCTTGTAGATGTAGAATGGTGACTTGTTCCAGCCACTCCTCCAGCGGGCATGAGGGCAGTAGTAGCCAGCTGTCTTGAAGTAGACTGTGGAGGTAGATAGAGAACCTGGAAGATAACATATCTAAAAGAAAAGTTAAGTGATGTTTAGGGATGAGGTGTTGACTCTTCTACTGGGACAGGTTGATAGCTATTGAGTAATAGGAGGTTAAGGTTTTGATTTGAGAATCCAATTAAGTGTTGTTGGAGAAATTTAAAGATACACGGGGCTATTAAACAAAAAACGCAAATTAAAATGACAGGGCCTAGGAGTGGGGCCAGCCAAGTGACAAAAGGGTGTTGCAACCAGGTGAAGGGAGAACAGTCTAGCTGTTGGCAGTACTGTTTTAATTTATTGCTTAGATGGTTGAGGACATTTAGATTTTCTTTTACTAGGCCAGTCTCGTTAATGTAATAACAGCATTCCTCTCCGAGAAAGAGGCAAGTGCCTCCCTTGTCAGCTGTTAGAAGATCTAAGGTGACCTGGGCTAGCGAGGTGATTTGGCGTTGTAAGGAGGTTAGGGACATTACTGAGGCCTCTAATGCAAGTTGTAGTTTATTTTCTAGGTCTTGGGAGGAGGTAATGCTGTATGCTAGAGCCCCACTGTGTAGGCCTGCTGCTGCCAGAGCAGAGGCAAGAGAGAGACTCCTGTGATTACAGGAAGAAAAACTGCCCGTTTTGGCTGGGGTGGGGTGACACTATCAGTGTTGTAGGTTTGTTTATTGTGTATTTTGTTGCAAATTCCCCTTGTGTGTATAGGGTCAACTGAGGTACCAGGGTGACCAGGACACATGATGACTTAAAGGTTTTAGTAAGGGTGCTGTTGCACCAGAAGAAGAAGCCAGGTGGGGCACAGGTAATGTTGACATGTGATGTTTGAGTTGGGGTTGTGAACAGGGGAATTCCTGATAGTGAGGGGAAATGAACAGTAGGGTTTTGTGTGCAGGGGGTGGTAAGATTTCCTATGAATGGTACTGCTGTGAATGGGGGCAGCTGGGGGCTGCACATCCTCTTGTTTTGTTATTACAGGGGCTAAGTTTGGGATACTTGGCTGAGTTTGGGCATAGATGTGGCAAATTTTGATGGTTCCTACTGGGGTGGAGTCTTGGATTTCGTTGTAGACCTTGTCTACCACCCCCTTTTCCCACATGTTATCCTAGGGATGTTTGATGTTGAAGAAGAAGTAGTCTCCACCTTGTGAAGTGAGAAGAAAAACATCTTTATCACCTTAAACCTTTTCTATCCTTATGGAGTGGATCATGCAAGAGGCTTTTGGGCATCCCCCAAATTTCGGGGTTTCGTTTACATTAATCTTGGGTTTGGTCAAAATAAAGCAGAATTGAGGTACTTTGTGCCATGTTAAAGTAATTGAGTGCATGGAAGAGAGAGACATGGGAATAGAAACTCGAGACTGGCAGCCATATGGCTGGCAGTGCGCTGTGGCCAGACATTGGGTGTGTGAGTGGCCTTTAGAAGTCCAGAACTCTTCTACAAAGAATCTTCAGCGAAATGGTGGGGCAGGTGGAATTGTTTTATCACTGAGGTGGGTTAAAATTAATAAGGGAAGGAGGGTTAGGCTGATGAACACAGTGTTGTAAGGAGTGAATGTTTATAAAAGACACTTAATAAGAATGAAGCTAGTTATAATGAGGGGGTATGTAATAGCCAACAAAGCTTTGGCTGTGCATGGCCAATTTGTAGGTGTTGACCAAGTAAGTAATGCAGTGAAGAGGTTGGCAATTAAGCCAAGAAAGGAAAGAGGCCAAGGGCTACAAGTTTCCTGTACTGAATCCAGGATGTTTGTTTGGATTTGGATTTGGGTGGGTGGTGAGTCGGGACAAGTGAAGTTTGAGTGGCTGTTGTGGAACCTTGGAGCAGGTGTACCTGTGGGTAGGTGGACAAGTATTATTATGGGTGGATTGTGAGGAAGGAGGGATGGCAGGTTTAAGACAGGAAATGTGAATCCATGGGGTAACCTGACGTTGGGCTGTGATAAGTTTTGCTGCCGTGGGAGTGGATAAAACTACTTGAAGAGGATCAGACCACTTTGGGTTAAAGTGAGTTTTAGTTTCTGGGTCAGAAAAATAGACCCATTGTCCAGGAATAAGAGGAGGTGGGATTTGACCTTTGAATGAAACAGGTAAGAGGAGGTTTTGATATTCCCAAATGTGGGAATGAATGACGGACAAGAGGGGGTAAAGTATGTGATTAGGTGTCAGAGGGGTTGCAGTGGGGACTCCTGGGGGCAGCGCTGGACGGCCATACATCACTTCAAAAGGCGAGAGTTGGAACGGTTTTTTTGGGAGAACTCATGTGCGGAAGTGAGCCAGTGGGAGGAGGGAGACCCAGTCTCAATGGAGTTCGAAGGATAATTTGGTGAGAGTGTCTTTGAGGGTGCGATTGGCTCGCTCAACCTTTCCGGACGATTGTGGGTGGTATGGGATATGGAAATGCCAGTTAATGTGGAGGTCGGTTGTTAGGGATTGTACCACTCGTGAGGTAAATTCGGGTCCGTTATCAGACTGGAGAGATAAAGGGACACCACACCTAGGAATTATGTGATTGGCAAGGATGGACCCTACAGTTGCTGCTCTTTTGTTTGTGGTGGGGTATGCCTCTACCCATCCAGGAAAGGTGTCGACCAAGACGAGGAGGCATTTGATGTTGTGAACTGAGGGCATAACAGAAAAGTCAACCTTCCAGTCCATACCCGGAAGCTGACCCCGGGCCTGATGTGTGGGAAATGGTCCCAGTTTTAAGGGGGTATGGGGATTAGTTCACTGGCAGATAGAACATTAAGAGGTAATGGTTTTTATAAGCTTTATATGGTGGGGGTCGAGGGTGAAGAATTTTTTTAAGAAAGACATTAGAGCAGAGGGATTGGTATGGAAGATTGAGTGTAGATATGGGATGAGGTCGGAGATAGAGGGGGTTTGTCGGTAGTGAATTAGTGGGAGGCGTATGGCTTAGACCAGGGCGGGTAACAGCTGCCATAGTGGGGATGGACCCCAAGGCTGCTTGTTGGGCCACGCTGGGGATGGACCCCAAGGCTGCTTGTCGGGCTGCATTATCCGCCCTGGAGTTTCCCTGAGTTATGAGTGAGGAGTCGGACTGGTGGGCCTTGCAATGAGAAATGCCAATATTGGTGGGAAGCAGAGAGGCGGTGAGAAAGTTGGAGTTTAGCATTAATTACTGCTGAGCCTTTGGTAGTCATTAACCCCCTTTCCTTCCATATGGCCGAGTGGGAGAGGAGAATGAGGAAAACATATTTGGAGTCAGTGTGGAGTGAGAGGGAGTGTCCAGCCACCAGCTGGAACGCTCGAGGGCAGCTATAAGTTCTGCCTGTTGAATAGTGGTGCCTGGCGGGAGAGGCTTTGCCTCAATGACATGTGTAATAGAGGTGATGGAGTATCCCGCAACCCTTGACCTGTTGTGTAGTAAGGAGCTGCCATCAGTGAACCAGGTATAGGAGGGGGAGGGCAAAGGGCCCTCCTGGATGTGAGCTGGGCAAGGGAGGAGAGCCTCCACAGCTTCTACACAGTCCTGGGTTGGTGGGGCTGTGGAGGGAGGGAGCAGCATGGCTGGGTTTAGGGGCACGCAAGTTTGAAAGGATATGGAGGGATCTTGTAAAAAGAAGACAAGGAGCGATAGTACTCGACCAGTGGGTAGCGTTTGAAGGCCTTTGTAGCTTAGAAGGTGCTGTAGATGGTGGGGGGAGGTTACTGTGATAGGGGCCCCGAAGGTGAGTTTTTTGGATTTGCACACCAGCATGTGGGTGGCAGACAGCGCTCGCAGACATGGGGCCCAGCCCTGGACGGTGTGGTCTAGCTGCTTTGAGAGATAGGCCACCGGGGCGAACGCCTGTCCATAAAGCTGCCCTAGGACTCCCAGGGCCACCCCTTTGTTTTCATGCACATACAAGATGAAAGATCGGTGTATATCCGGCAGATGGAGAGCGGGGGCCTTTATGAGGGCTTGCTGAAGGGCAATAAAAAGTTGTTTGACAGAGGAGGGTGCTAGGAGTGGCTCTTTGGGGTCTCCCTTCATGAGAGTATAGAGTGGCTTTGCAAGTAGGGCAAAGTTGGGAATCCATGCCCGAAAGTATCCAGCCAGCCCCAAAAATGATTGGATCTCCTCTTTAGTCTTGGGTAGGTTTAGGGATTGGATTAACACTTTTCTGTCCATCGTTATGACCTTTTGTCGGTGTGAGATGGCTACCCCCAGATATGTGATTTGTGTGGCAGACAGTTGGACTTTTTGAGGGGATACCTGATATCCCTTTCTGCTAGAAAGTTAAGAGTGAGTGCAGTGTCCATTTGAGAATCAGCTAAGGAAGGGCTATACAGAAGGAGATCATCCACATACTGAATAAGGGTGGATTTGGTAAGTGAGAGAGACTTAAGATCTGCTGCTAAGGTTTGACCGAACAGGTGGGGGCTATCTCGAAATCCTTGTGGCAGGACTGTCCAGGTGAGTTGTTGTGAATGGTGAGATGTTGGGTAAGTCCACGTAAACGCGAAGATGTTTTGTGAGTCCTCTGCCAGAGACATGGTGAAGGATGCGTCTTTAAGGTCTTGGACTGAAAAGTGAGTGGCAGTCGGGGGAATTGAGGATAGAATGGTATAAGGATTGGGGACTAGCGGGTGAATGGGGATGACAGCCGCATTAATGAGTCTTAGATCTTGTACTAAGTGATAAGTGCCATCTGACTTTTATACCGCTAAAATGGGAGTGTTAAACGGGGAGTTGGTAAGGCACAGATACCCCTTCTGCAGTAAAGAGTTGATGATAGGTTGAAGTCCCAGGAGGCTGGAGGTAGGAAGAGAATATTGCTGTTGGTTGGGATAGACAGAGGGGTTTTTGAGCTGAATGTGAACTGGGGGACAGTGCGCTAGGGAGGAGGAGTTTATGTCTTATACTTGGGGATTTACTACAGAAGAGGGTAAAGGAGGAAGTGAGTCCGTTGGGGACTCTTCAGTAGTGAGAAGTGCTAAAAAGGGGTTTGTGGGGGATGGGTTGGTAAGGGCTGCACTTGGGTTAAAGGTGATGGATGCCTGGAATTTGGCTAGAATGTCCCTGCCCATAAGAGGTATGGGACATTGAGGCAGTACCAAAAAGGAATGAGTGAAGGGGACATTTGCAAAAATGCACATAACTGCAGGAGTTATGCGTGGAGTGATGGACTGGCCCCCTACCCCAACTATAGGGGACTTAGACAGGGAAGTTGGGCCCCAAAATTCTCGTATGACGGAAAGGGTGGCTCTGGTGTCCAGGAGAAAATGGATGGGGCGTCCGTCAACCATTATAGTGACCCTGGGCTCCCGACGATTTAAGATTTGTGTCGGGCAGGGAGACCCTGGGCCCCATCATTCCAAGGTCGCTGCCATACCCAACAGGTCTAAAGCAGGATTGGGGGTTGACCCAGTCCCTATTTGGGGACCGGGACAGTCCATTGCCCAATGTCCTGCCTGACCACACTTGGGACATGGCTTTTGGGGCACTCTGGGGTTGGGACATCCTCGTGCCCAATGTCCTGGTTGCCCACACTTGAAGCAGGGTCCTGGTGGTTGTCTCTGGGTTTGGGCATTGCCACCACCTTGGGTGACACTGGAGGAACCCTTAGCTCCCTGGAGGGCCTGGGTCAGCATCTGATACTTATGTCTTTTTGCTTTTCATCCCGGTTGTGGAACACTTTAAAGGCAGTTGCTAAGACATCATGTTGGGGAGTGAGGGGGCCTCTGTCAAGTTTTTTTAGTTTTGCCCTAATGTCTGGATAGCTTTGGGAGACAAAATATGTCATTAGGAGTTGCCGGCCATCAGGGGAGTCTGGATCTATGTGGGTATACAGTTGAAGTGCCCTAGTGAGTCAACTGAGAAAGTTAGAGGGATTCTCATCTTTGTCCTGAATAACTTCCTGAAGTTTTTCAAAATTAACTGGTTTTTGTGCAGCCCTACGCAGCCCAGAAAGGAGGCAAGTAGAGAAGCGGTCCCTGGACTCAATGTTGGCAGGAGAGTTATAGTACCAGACCGGATCCTGGTCTGGGACAGCCGCTGCACCTAGGGGGTGAGCTGGGGTGGTTTGGTGAATTTCATCTGCGTATGTTCTAACCTGTTCCCAGACTCTCCTACATTCCTCTGGAAGCAGGGTGTTGGAAAGGATTAGGTATATATCATGAAAAGTGAGGCTATAGGACTGGATGAGGTATTGAAACTCCTTAATGTAGGTGGTAGGATTAGTTGTATATGATCCAAGACGTTTTTCTATTTGTGAGAGGTCTGAGATAGAGAAGGGGATGTGCACCTAGACAATACCTTCTGCGCCTGCTACTTCGCAGAGGGGTGCTAGGACCACCGATGTGGCCTTGGATCAGGTTACCGGAGGACTGCACTGGGGAGTGGTTGGAAGGGGAGGATATATAGGTTGAACTTCTGGAGCAGAAGTGGGAGGGGTTGAAGGGGGGCAGGGGAGCCTTGCATTGCCTGTACAGGGGAGGTTCATCTGCAGGCTTGAAATCTGAGACGGAGGAGGAGGGAGCAGAAATAGAGTTTGCAGGGTCTGCAGCAGGGGGAGGGGAATCTAGAGGAGGAGGCTTACACGTGCTTGGAACAATGGGAGAAAAGGTAGTTACAGGGGAAGCAGTAGATGCTAGCATGAGTTGGGAGTGGAGGTTAGAGGGGTTACAGGTAAGACACAGCCAAGGATGTTCACGGAGGAGAGAAAAGGATTGAACGTAGGGAATCTCCACCCACCTTTCTGAATGCTTACAAAAGTTATATAAATCCCTGATAATATCAGGATTGAGGGATCCCTGGGGGGGGCCACTGATTTTGGTTGTCTAAGGGATATGTAGGCCAGTCCTGTATACAGAGGCGAATGAGACACTTGGACTTAATATCAGGAGAGAGAGAGAGGGTAGAGAGATTGTTTAAAAGGCATTTGAGAGGAGAATCAGCCGGCAGAGAAGATGAGCCCCCCCATGGAGAACAGTCAGACTCAATGGGGCATCCCCCGAAGAGTCAGCTGTCTAAGAAGTGTGGCTGTCCAAAGTCTGTCGTCACAGAAGCTTGGCACAGCCTGGGTTCTCCTGGAGAACAAAGGGGTCAAGTTACCTAGCACTAGGATTTCCTGAATCAGACAGAGAACACTTGACTGAGACGGCGGGTGGGGGGTATCTTTACTGCCGGCCAAACAGAGTTTTGACGTGAGACCCCCCCTAGAATCCGCTGTGGGCCAACAGATGTGACTCAACAGCCGTGGGATTTCTTAGGGAGGGGGAGAAAGAGATAGAGAGAATTTTATTAAAACTGCCGTAGGTTAACAGCCGTGGGGCCCCTTGGACCCACTGTAAACCGCAGCCACGGGAGTTTTTTTTTTTAAAGTTTGAGAGAGATAAAGGAGAAGAAGAAGACCTTAGGGTCTGCGGTGGTCTTGAGAGCCGAGGCGGGTGTGTTTTTCCTCACCTGGGGGCCAGAGGGTTTTTTTTTTTTAAAATCTGTTCCCTCCGGAGTTCCCCGGAAAGTTTTTACTCTCTTGTTTGGGGAGCAGGACTTGCCTATTGAATGAGTGTTAGTGTAAATGCAGCTGGGGCGTTCAGAAGGATGGGGAGGGTCCAAGAGAGAGAAGGATTGGCCACAGGTGGTGAATTGGGATCCCGCCCAGGGGAGAGAGACCTGCAGAAGGGCAAGAAAGGCCTGATTTACAGTGGGACCTAACACCAATTAAGGAGAAGAGTTGAATGAGTCGAAGCGGGATGGGAGGGAGGGAAATCTCTGCCCACTTTTTTGAATGCTAATAGGAGTTAAAGAGGTGGTTTTAGAGTCTTAGGCGGGAGAATGAAAAACCAGTAGGGGGTCCACTGTGGCTTTGAAAGCCTAGGCGGGGTGTGGTCACCCCCTCACCCGGGGCTGAAAGAGCTGCCGGATGATCAACGGTCAGTCCCTTTCGGGTATCCCGGGGAGGTTGTTAGGTTTTTCAGGAAGGGGCACTTACCAATCCGAGGTGGTGATGGATGCGGCGCTGGCATTCAAGAAAGTGGGTGAAGGCCACAAGGGGCGAGTGCTACCGGCAATAGGACGGGGCCTCGCCTTAGAGGAGAGGGCTCCTGACCGAGCATGGCACCAATGAAGGACGATGGTGCCAGTGAGACTCAATACCCCTTGAGGCCAAGAGATTTATTAGAGCAGCAGCTACAGAGAGAGGGAAGGAGGTCTGTAACCGCCTGGTGGGAAAGGGGAGTGAGAGAGTGAGGGCGAGAGAGTGGTCTATATTTATCGGTTTGGGAGTGGGTGGCCTGTGCTCTCTGAGCCTGGCCATGCCAGCCAGAGCCATCTTAGGGTCTTTATTGGAGGGAGCTATGAGGTAGTATTCCTATAGGGAGATAATATTTGTGCATGGGTTTAAGTTTCGCGTGCACGGGAAAGGCAGGAATTTACGGCCTTTATTGTCTTTGTTAGGTCCCCTACAGTGTTGGTGCCATCTCGGGAGACGTCCTTCTGGCTGTTCCCTGTGCCTTTCAGTTGTCAGGGAAGCATCTTTCCTTGCTCCTTCGTAGCTTCTTGTGGCTTCCAGCAGCCTTTGAGGTTCTTAGGTTTACAGCTGCTCCAGTCTCTGACTCCAACTCCACAAGGCCTATTTCTCTGTCTGTCTGTTTCTGTCCTCTACTCTTCTTATAGACACTAGTTATTGGCATTGGGACCCACTTTAATCCAGTATAATCTATTCTTGATCCTTGGCTAATGACATTTGCAAAGACCTTGTTTCAAAATACAGTGACATTCCCAACTTCTAGATGTGCATGAATATTGGGGAATACTATTCAATCTACCATAGATGATAAACTATATTATCACAATTTTATGTAGATCTTAACATAATTGCTTTAGAAGGCTTATATCCAAATTAGCTTTGTAGACTGTAAACTGATATTTGGTTTTCTGGAGAATTCCAACATGGAAAACATCTTGAGAATAACCAGAATAGCTTGATATTTGGCATCTCAGAGAGTTTCAACTTCCAGAAGACCCACTCTGAAGGTATATTTGTTAGTGCGTATAACTTATTCTTTCCCAAAACTAGTTTTCACCTATAGAATATTGGAAATGGCATAAAAACCTCTTCAACTTGCCCAATTAAACTACTTTTTGCCTATCTTTTGTTATTGGTGCATTCTCTTAGTTGCCCAAGTTTCAAGTTTACAAATCCCTAAGTCACCTGAAGTTATTGTCCATCTAGTCTACTCTTTGACAATGACACATAGAGTTGCTAAAATCTTTTTTGTATTGTTGTAGGAGAGACTTTTTAAAGAAAGAAAGTAGCTGTCCTCAACTTGAACATCTTTCCTACTTTCCTATTTTATGTTTTTTATTCACAACCACTATATTTTCTCTCTCATTACAGTATTTTTCTTCTAGTCAATCTAGATGCATCTTTCCTTATTATTTGCAATATAGGCTTTAAATTTTATTATATTTATATATAGTATTATATATTTAATACATTTTATTCTTTTTAATAGTATTATATTAAAACACTGTTAATTAACAGCTGTCTCATTCATCTTTATTATATTCATTAAACCGTATTTTCTTTGGGGTGACAGATAATTACATAGTGGCTAAGTGCAGTTTGTTTCTGTATTACATCTTTAGCATTTCTGCATAAACAGACTGAAAAAGTAATCTGGAAATTTAGGTTCTCAGACTTTAGAAGAGAAAAACAAAAACAATAGATTGAAACTAAGATGCATATGTGCTATCTCTAAGTAGACAGATATATATGTTTTTCTTGTTAGGTATCTGCTCTTTTAAATATGTGCTAATGTCATTTTGACTTGCATATGTAAAGCTTAACTATAATCATCCTTTATGTCAAAAATGACAATTACTGTATTCTGTGTATGTTCTGCTTTAAACTCACACATATTTGACCACTTGCCTTTTGATCTTATGTCTGTGTTTTAAAAACAGTTCAGTATCATCTACACAATTTATATTGTGGCTACCCATATGTACTTAATAATTTATTGACACTGATTTCCACTATATTTTAGCAACAAATTGTTTTTTTAAAAATAAGTTTTTTGCCTGCAGGTTCGAGACCCACCCGGGCAACTTGGTGATACCTCATCTCTACAATAAATCAAAAAATTAGCTGGGCATGGTAGCGTACACCTGTAGTTCCAACAACTCGGAAGGTTGAGGCAGAAGATCACCAGAACCCAGCAGGTCAAGGCTGTGGTGACCAGGAGTGTGCCACTGCCCTCCAGCCTGGGTGACAGATGAGACTCCAACTCAAAAAACAACAAAAAAAAGGTTTTTTCTCACTAGGTGAGTAAATCATTTTAATGAATGAATATTAAATAAGATAAATAAAAACTTCTTTACATTTTATATTTAAAACTTATGACTTCTTTTTTATCAATACAATTGCATCAAAATTAATGGTTACTCTTTTCTAAATACTGAATTTATCCTTCAGTGACAAATAATGTTTACAAAATGTGTGTTTATTCAAAATTTGCATTTTCAATTTGTCATTACTTGTTATATTTGGGGCAATTGAAAAGAAAAGAGAGCTCTTTTATTTTTTTCCAATTGATACTTGCTTTACTGTCAGTAAGCAGCTATGAGGGTGTTATTTTTGTGCTTATAAGAAAGGATGCCCCTTTTTTGTGCTGATCATTCTAGAGAAGAGAAATATGATTATCATATGTGTTTATGATTATATTATTTAATTTTGGGGTAAAATTTTTATAATTAGATTTCATCTTGGTTTGGTCATTTGGTTGAACAGAATCTATCCCCTTCCCTTGCCTGCATTTCAAAGACTGTTGAAGACACCATAAAACCTGAAGTAAAGCCAAGTGAAAGCCAGACAGAGCTATGTCTTTGAAGTTGAGGACAACAAATGTATCACATTGAAGATAAAGGCTGAGAGGTTATTGAAATAGCACTAAATAGAACATATGATCCAAATCAATAAAGGTAAAATATTTACTGTCTGATGATAAGATGGAGCTAGTAATTTCAGTAGTACTGATTATGGGTCTTTAATGTGTGGGACTACAGGAAAAAAATTTGCAGTAACCTATTGTAAGGTGCCATAAGTTTTCCAGGTTTAAGAACCTCAAAATCAGTCTTTTAAGTGAAGAACTAGTGGGGATAATCACTATTTTCTTCTTTAAATATTTCTTCTATTATATGTTGAAGAGGCTTTAATAGAGTATGAGGTGCATACATTTTCACTTTCAGTATTCTACCACATGGTGATGCTCTTGCTCACTTTGCTTGTTTAGACTTTTACAAAGCTCAACTTTCAAACTCTTCGATCTGTGGGAAAGAGAGATATATATACCCATACATATATACACATTTATACACACATATATATGTAAAGCACAAACAATAATTTTACATATTATTCTGAGAAAGCAAATTTTTTACTTACCCTTTATATTTACCTATAAATATAATCTTTGATAGTCTAATTACAGGGTTTTATACAAGATGATTGTATTCACAGTTCAAAGAATGCTGTTAACAGCTTACGCCAAGTGAGCATCTGATTGGAACCAAGAGAATACTGCTTTCTACATTCCTAATGATTTCCATTTCAATTGTATAGTTTTTGTTTCACAGTTATTATTACTATCAACATTTTCATTTTTCCTCTGTTATAATAAAGTACAAGAAAATATTCAGTTATTTTGCATATACTGACATACTTTGGACTGGAAAGCGTCCTTATTAGATATTGGATGTGAGCTGTGCTTATCATTAAAATGTTCAGATACTATATTAGAAGATCTGCAAATTTTGACAACTAGGATATCAATGATATTTAATAATCTCATGCAAAATTATAATGCAAGGTTTTCTAGGTAAATTACAATAAAATAAAATAATATTTTACTAAAAATATTGGACTTGGAATAAATAATTGTAGAACTGAAAAATAAAACTTCTACTGAAAGCTGAGTTTTTAATCTTTGAAATTTGACCTTGTTGCACTTCAAATTTCTTTTTTTTTTTTTTGAGTTGTGTAACCTTTTATTAGCAACTAAAATAGAAGGTATCTGTTGTACAACACGGGTAGTCATTGACTATAACTGGAGATTTATTATATTCTAGTACAGATCATTTATAAATGCAATTTCTTTATTAAAAAGCTTCCACCTTTTATGTTTGTTGTGTACAATTTGCAAAACTATTCTGAAAGCAGAATATATGTGCACAAGTCTGCAAAGAGTGCAAATTTAGGATATGAAAAATGCTTTAAAAGTTACTTTCAAAAAGCGACCTGCCACAACTGGGCTTTACACTGTCATCTTTTT
The DNA here is from genome assembly GCA_027257055.1 of Cephalopachus bancanus. Taxonomy (NCBI): domain Eukaryota; kingdom Metazoa; phylum Chordata; class Mammalia; order Primates; family Tarsiidae; genus Cephalopachus; species Cephalopachus bancanus. Next base: position 64,624 of record JAPVLO010001398.1, on the reverse strand, counting down.
TTAAATCAAATCTGAAACCTCAAACTAATAGAACTTTCTTCTCTTCTTTTCTAGTAGGTGTAGTCCTTCCTTAATTTCAACTCATTAAAAAATGTTTTATAGTCTAGGCAGTGAAAGGAAGCCTGGTTCAAATTTCTTAAAATCTTCAGTCTCATAAAATCCCAGGCTCTCCCCCCTCTAAGATTCTGTGTTTTAAATAACCTCTTAGAACCAATAATAGCTTTAACAATATATGGCTTCAGGCCTAAATTCTTCTGTTAGTGGGTGGCCTTTTTTTGAAAAGCTCCTGAAGGCCACACCTACTCTTCACAGGAAAAAAGTCTTTAATTAGCTACTTAACTGATCACCCTTCTCTGGGTCTGTGTTTTCAAGTCTTTTGGAGAGTCAGAGAGAATTACTTTTACTTGGATGTCTTCATGACAACACCTGTCTATTTCATCTCTTTTTAGAGGGGGAAGGAAACTGATGAAGAAATATATACAAGATCTCTACTCAATTCACTGATTTACTTATTCATTCATCCATAAGAAAGTTATAAAATATAATAACAAAGAGCAATTATTAGCATTTGTATGAAACACTATTAAACATTATCTCATTTATTATTGGTGTCAACTCTAAGAAGTGAATATGATTATCCTTCTTTTACAGAGAGTAAAACCCCTGTGGTTTAGAGGCAAAAGCAGAATTGGATTTGAACTCAGGCTGTGTGATTCCAAAGCCTATTTTTAAAATCTATGTATTGTGTTAACACTGATCAGAAGAGTAAAATCATATATCTTTTAAAAATAGAATGCAAATTTTATATGAAAAATAATATATCAATGTTTTATATCTGAATGAAATATATGGGGGTAAAACTTGTAAAATATTTTATATATATGTATTGCTTGTTTGGGAATATTTTTAATAGCATTTTTTGTTACAAAAAATGATTGAAGTAGAGTTTGACAAATATGACTCGTTTAGTAAAATAGTGAGAGACATGATGCAAGAATGATAAAGAGGTAACTTGTATCCACAAGATATATATACATATAAAACCAGTCTTTCAACAGCTTATTCAGCCAACATTTGAGTGCTTACCAAGTACCAGACACTATTCTAGGTACTGGTAACATAGTGCTGAATAACATATGATCCTTTGCTCCTACTTTTTGCATTTTAGTGGAAGAATACAGAAGAAACCAACAAATATATTCTCTTCTTCTGGTTAATGGTAATTATTATGGTGAAAAATAAAGCCAGAGCTTGGGTTACAATGGGACCTCTAGAGAATGCTATTGTTTTATAGCTGAATGACATAAATAAAGGGAGGAGTGCATAAAGTCTTGATAGTGATTAAGTGTGTGAACTGTAAAAGAAAGAGAGATCTTGACATGTTCAAGCCACAACAAGAATTCCAGGTGTCTGGAACACAGTGATGGCAAAGAGTGATAGGAGATGGATTCAAAGAGGCAGAACAGAAGTCCAGTCATATGGAGCTTTGAAAGCCATGGTGAGTTGGAAATTTCTCTAAGTAGTGTGGGAATTCCTTGAGCAAGGGAGTGATATGATCTTAATTCATTTCTTACAAAATTTCTTAAGCAACTCCCTTGGGTCTCTTCCCACTGTGGGAGCATTTCTGTCCTCTCAATAAACCCTGCTTTCAAAAAAAATCACTGTATTTAGTGTAAGAAGGGATGGAGTAGAAGCACTGTGACTGATTAGAAGACTATTGTGAAGTGGAGGGGAAAGGTAATGGTAATTTAGATGGAAAGATTGTGGTCAAAGTGATGAGAAATGGCAAGCTTTCAGATTATATATATATATATATATATATATTTTTTATTTTTTTTTAATGAGTTGGAGTCTCGCTCTGTCACCCAGACTGGCATGCAGTGGCCTCTCCTGGCCAGTGCAACCTCGACCTGCTGGGATCTGGCGATCCTTCAGCCTCAGCCTTCCAAGTAGCCAGAATTACAGGCGTGCGCTACCACACCTGGCTAATTTTTGATTTATTGTAGAGATGAGGTCTTGCCAAGTTGCCCAGGCAGGTCTTGAACCCGCCAGCTCAGGCAATCCACTCACCTCAGCCTCCCAAAGTGTGGGATTACAGGCTGAGCCACCAAGCCCGGTTTTCAGATATATTTTTAAGGTAGAGTTGACAGTGTTTACTGACAGATTGAACACAGATATAAATGTGAACTTGAATGTCAGAAATAGGAATCAATATAGTCCAAGACTTATGGCCTAAGAATAGGGTGCATGGTGGTCACATTTATTGAAATGGAGGAGAATGAATGAGGAAGAGTTTTTTTTTTTTTTTTTGAGTTGGAATATCACTTGGTCGCCCAGACTGGAGTGCAGTGGCTGCTCCCGGCCACTGCAACCTCGACCTGCTGGGCTCCGGCGATCCTTCCGCCTCAGCCTTCCAAGTAGCTGGAACTACAGGCGCGTGCTACCACACCTGGCTACTTTTTAAAAATTTATTGTAGAGATGAGGTCTCGCTAAGTTGCCCAGGTGGGTCTCGAACCCACAGGCTCAGGCAATCCACTCACCTCAGCCTCCCAAGGCGCGGGTTACAGGCAGAGCCACCAAGCCTGGCTTAGAAGCATTTCTTTTTCTCCACATCCTCACCAGTATCTGTTGTGGTTTTATTAATGATGGCCATTCTTACAGGGGTTAGGTGGTATCTCAGTGTGCTTTTGATTTGCATTTCTCTGATGATGAATGAGGCTGAGCATCTTTTCATGTGTCTGTTGACTGCCTGCATATCTCCTTTTGAGCAGTGTCTATTAATGTATTTAGCCCACTTTTTAAAGGGATTGCTTGTTTTTTTACTTTCGGCGCGTTTGAGTTCCTTGTAGATCCTAGATGCTAGGCCTTTGTCAGATATACAGTTGGCAAATTTTTTTTCCCATTCTTGAGCTATCTCCCTGCTCTCTTGATAGTTTCTTTTGCTTTGCAGAAGTTCATTGATTTGATGAGGTCCCACTTGTCTATTTTATTTCTTAAGGTATTGGCTTTTAGGGTTCTGAATAGGGATTGGTTCTCAGTTCCAATTTTCATAAGGGTGTCTCCTGCACTTTCTAAGATTCTTATAGTTTGAGGTTGTATTCAAATTCAGGTCTTTGACACGTTTAGCATTAATTTTTGTGCGTGGTGATAAGTAGGGGTCCTGTTTCAATCTTCTGCATGTGGTCAGCCATTTTTCCCCCAGCACCATTTACCGAATAGTTTCTCCTCTCCCCAGTGGTGGTGTTGGAGGCTTTGCCAAAGATGAGCTGGTTGAGGAATTGAGGCTTTGCTTCTGGAATCTCTAACCTGTTCCATTGGTCTATGTACCTGTTCTTGTACCAATAACAGGATGTTTTGATTATAGTAGCCTTATAGTAAAGTTTGAAATCTGGAAGTGTGATACTTCCTGCTTTTTTTTTTTTTTTTTTTTTTTGCTAAGGATTGTTTTAGCTATTTGTGGTCGTTTATGTTTCCATATGAATTTCTGTATTGTCATTTCCAGGTCTGAGAAGAATGATGTTAGTAACTTAATGGATATTGTGTTGAATCTCTAGATTGCTTTTGGTAGGATGGACATCTTAACAATGTCGATTCTTTCTATGGAATAATTTTACATTTGTTTGTGTCTTCTTGGAATTCTTTAAGCAGTGTTTTGCAATTTTCATTGTAAAGGTCTTTCACTTCTCTGGTTAGGAAGGTGCCGAGATATTTCATTTTTATGGTGGCTATCGTGAATGGGATTGTGCTTTTTATTTGGTTCTCTGCCTGCTTGTTGTTGGTGTAGAGGAATACAATTGTCTTTTGCACATTTATTTTGTACCCTTAGACCTTCTTTTATCAGTGCAAGCTGGTTTTTGACAGATTCTCTTGGATTTTCAAGGTATAGGATCAGCAAAGAGGGATAACTTGACTTCCTCTTTTCCTATTTGAATCCCCCCGATTTCCTTCTCTTGTTTAATTGCCTGAGCTAGGACTTCCAACACAATATTGAACAAGAGGGTTGAGAGGGGGCAGCCTTGTCTTGTTCCAGTTTTCAGGGGAAATAGTCCAGTTTCTGACCATTTAGCAATATGCTAGCTGTGGGTCTGTTGTAGATGGCACTTACTGTTTTGAGGTATTTTCCTTCTATACTTAGATGTTTGAAGGGTTTTATCAAGAAGGGATGCTGTATTTTATCAAAAGCTTTTTCAGGTTGATCTTTGAAAGGAATAATTTTAACTGTTTTTAGCCTGTCTCTGCCACACAAAAGATACGTCTTTATATCTCACCATTATAGCCAGAGTAGGACAAATTCCCAAGAAGCAGAGCATCATTGGTACCTAAAAAAACAAAAGTTGTAGCAAAAGGAAATATAATTGACTCCTTACTGTGTAGCAAGCAGTGTGCTAGTTTCATTGTGTACCGTTATTTTTTTTTATTTTTCACAAAACTTTTTAGAAACAGTAATATTTGCAGATAAGGTATCTGTGGTTCAGAGAGTTTAAAAACGTGTTTAGGAGTTTTTGAGTCAGTTTTAAGAGTTATGAGTTAGAGTTTGCCCAAAATCAAGCTGATAGTATTAGTAATATGAGAATTTTTACTTCAGATTAGTAACTTAAAAAGTGATGGAAGTCTTTATTGACTTCAGAGTAGTCAATACTTAATCTTTCTTGTATTAGTTGTCCTGGCAGTAACCAAATTGGGGCCATATCAAGTATTCTCCTTCCACCTAAGAGCATGGGCTCTTATGCCAAACTGCTAGGGTTCAAATCCCTGCTTCATCTCTTACTATGTGATCTTGGGCAAGACAATGTCTTAATGACTCCACCTCATTACCTCAACTGTAGAATGGGGAGAATATTTTTTCTTTCTTATCTCACTGGACCACTAGAAGGCTCAAGTGAGTTAAAATATGTAAACTGCACTATTCAATATAAAGGTTATGATCATAACATAATTGTCATTATTCTCATTACTTTTCAGTGGATGCTATTGCTCTTTAAAGGATGCATGAAGGGGAAAGTACAAAATAATTTAAAATATTACTTCAAAAAATTTTATACCTAGATATGAGATATTTTAAGGTTAATTTAGTTAATGCACTTTTTAGTAATATAATACAAATGGTATGCTATTTTTGAATTATTGTAGTAGGATTTTAGATATGCCATTGAAAGATCATCCTTTAATGCTGTCTCATTTGTTTAAAAGTTTCATGGTATAAACCCAAAATTAATTTTCATTGTTTCATAAGTTTTTTAAAAAGTATGATTTGGCTGGGCTCAGTGGCTCAGCCTGTAATCCCAGCACTTTGAGAGGCTCAGGAGAGTGCATTGCCTGAGCCCGTGGTTTCGAGACCCACCTAGGCAACATGGCAACACCTCATCTCTACAATAAATAAAAAATTAGTTGGGCATGGTAGTACGCATCGGTAGGAAGGCTGAGGTGGAAGAATCGCTGGAGCCCAGCATGCCAAGGCAGCAGTGGCTTGGAGCATGCCATTGCATTCCAGTCTGTGTGACAGAGTGAGACTCCAAACTCAAAAAAAAAAAAAATAAAAAAAAAATAGTATGATTTAATTTTGTTTGCAAGTCTAGTGTCTGTCTAACATGTTATCTTTGACTTTTTCTCATATTTTAATCTTTTGCATTAGAAATAACTCCCTCCCTGCTTTATTTTATGCCCTCTGGTTCAATTTTAACTACCTGCAAAGGGGCTATTTTGTTTTCTGGATACCCTTAGCCTTATGACAACAATCTAAATTTTGTCAGAGGGAGTTGGAATTCAAGTAAGGATATTTAAATTTTTCTTCATTTCATTGTATACTTGAAGTTAATCTTTTCAGAGATGACAGAATCACCATTATTTCTAAAAGTTTAGCAAGTAATGTTGACTAACATGGTTGAAATTAACACAAGTGCATTTATTATACAATTTTCTTGTGCAATTAAAAGAAAGGTAAATCAAGATTTACCTCAATCATTCCCAATCTCCTTAACTCCTTGACACGTTGATTATGCCTTTGTAGTCTGTTCTCATTTCTTGACTATCTATTTATATGAGTTCAGTTCTTTATAAAATTTTGACTTCATCTTGCCTCTAGACTTCTCTGCATGTTGTTTCTTCAACCTACAACACTCTCCATGATCTCCTGTGTTTTGTTTCTTCATACTCATTTTTGTCTCAACTTAAAATGCATTGTCTATGAAAAGCTTCCATGAACTTGAGCCAAGGTTATGTTTGTTCCCTTGACATATGTTCTCATAGTGCCCTGTAATTTCTTTACCATAACACCCATCACATTTTAGTGTTACCACCTAGCTATCTGCATAAGCTCAGGAGAACAGGACCAGGTCTGTTCTGGAAACTAATATAGGGCCTAGTAGTAAATATTTCTAGGATGAATCAATAAATACCTTCAAAAGCAGAGTTGTGACTATTTTAGGGAGTTAACAGACGTGGTGAATTAATAAGTTGTCTGTAGAAAAACTGTGTTGTGTATCGGTTTTCGTAGGCAAAAACTACTTAAAACCAAACATGTGTAAATGATGTGATACAATTTTTAACCAAGGAGGTACATTGTTTGATGATTGCTGTTTACAAAACAAAATATGAATTTGGTGGAGCATGTAACAAACTTCTAACGTTATTATCTAGGTTGTTATAACTTACTTGATTAGATATAAATGTGTGAATTGCTTCTGGTTTTTTAGAATAAGCTTTTCTATTAATTTAAAGTGTATTGAATCATATCTCTATCCTCCATTTATTATTGGGACACACAAAACACACAAATAGCATATTCTAATTGTTTACAATATATTTTAGTAAATGATAAAAAAAGAAAAATATAAATGAAGTCATGTTTACATATCTCTTTCTTCTTTTTTCTGATGGTGCTGTTGCAATTTCACAATTAGGGACAAAACAGATTTATGTTTTTCTATGGGAGGCTATGTAAGGTAATTCAGCATTTACATGATTTTATTTTTTAATTATCTATTTTTCAATTATTTTATTTTATTAATACAATTTCTAAAAAATACAAAGAAAATTTTACAATTTGGTTCTATAAAATTAATCCAACATATTCCTCAAGGTTTTATTTTCTATTAAATGAATATATACAGCTAATTTTATATGTGACATTCTCATTAACACACTCCCTCATCAGCAGATATTATCTCTTCAATTTATTTTGATGGAGTAATATTTATGGCATATATACAATACCAGTCATTTTTCTAATCTTTCTACTCAAATCTTTCTAACAAAATATTGCATGATCTACTGAAATAAGTGATGTTCAAGCACTTGTAACTGTATAATATTACTTAAGATATTAAAGAGAGTTGAAAATAAGTTAGATAAATATACTGTCCACTATAGTCAATGCTGGTGATTAAAGGAGAGTTCAAAGGACTGTAATCTCTGGGACCCAGAAGTTTGCTACAGTTTGGATGTATCCCTTAAAATTTATGCATTATAACTTGATCATCAAGGTGTTCATATTAAGAAGTAGGGACTTTAAGAGGTAATTAAGTGTTGAGATCTCTGTCCTCATAATGAGATTAATGACCTTGTAAAATAGGTGTAAAACAGCCATTTATGACTGGGCTCAGTAGCTCATCCTGTAATCTCAACACTTCAGGAAAATGAAGAGAGTGGTTTGTCTGAACCTACAGGTTCAAGACTAGTCTGGCCAACGTGGTGAGACCTCTTCTGTACAATAAACCCCCCAAAAAGAAAAATAGTTGGGCATGGCAGTGCATGACTATAGTTCCAGCTACTTGAAAGGTTGAGGTGGAAGGACAAGTTAACTTTATTGACTGTACAAGTTAACCTGTTCTGGCAAATGTCTTCTCTTCTGTTCTTGTCAATAAGGCCCACTAGAAGCAGTTTACTTTCAGCTGATAAGGCTAGCAATATACTTTCACTGTCCTGTCTCAATGGTATAACATCTTTCTAGCTCTGTGTCATTATTTAATTTGCAAGGATCTTGATTTCCTTTTTTCCCCATAAAATATCACACTGCTTGTTTACACTGTTGACATTTGGTGAATGGATATATGAACAAAATATATTCAACAAAAATTCTGGTATTGTCTACCTCAGTGACATTTCTAGAATTCTAGTGACAATGAGCATGTTGAGACATTAATTTTAGGGTAATGGATAAATTGTTGAATCTGGTCCTTCCAACAATAGCAACAGCAAAAAAGCATCCCATTAGGTATGTGGGCCTTTTTGGATTTTGAAGGAAATTCATTTCTCTTCTGGATATGTCATTATGACTCACTTTCCAAGTGATCAAAAAGATCTATTAGTTTTTAGGGGTCCAGAATATGAGAAGGCTTTGCCACAGATCCAGGCTGCAGTACAAGCTGGGATGGACACAGCTGGGATGACACTTGGGTCATGCATTCTAACAGATACTTGAAGTGTCTATGGTAAATAGAGAGATACTGTCTGGAGCTTTCAGCAGATTTCTATATTAGAGGTAAATCATAGCACAGGCAGAAACTAAGTGCTTCCATCCTCTCCAGATAACTACTCTTCTTTTGACAAACAGCTTTAAGCTTCTACTGAGTTTTAATAGAGACTGGATGCTTCACATTGTCCACAAAGTTACCAGGTGACTTGACAGACCCATTGATTGTTATCAAACATATAAAACCATAAAGTTGGACATTCACAGAAATACTCTATCATTACATAGAAATTAAGTATATAGAATTGGGCCTAAGTTGACTCCTGAAACACAAGTAAATTTCATGAAAAAGTGTCTCAAATGCCCATAGTCCACTGCTATTTTTTCTTTTCTAGTTTTCACTTATGGCCTCATGAAAAATTTACCATGAGCAGACAAAAAAGAAGGAGACAACTCAGGCCTGGTTGGAAGATAGTCCTGATCATAGGCTCTGCTGAAAGTGCTACAGCCCTTTCTGGATATCCCTGAAGGACCATGGTGAAGAAAAATTTTCCAGTGGGAAGAGTTTTGAGCAATGTATCTGATTCCTTATGTCATTTATAAGAAGAAATGGCCAGACATGAAGTTATCTACCAATTCGTGGTCAGTGACCTACGGTTTGGCTGGATGACCAGGGACATAGAAAATTCATAATTAGAATATTGGTGACAAGAAAATCTGTAGAAGAGGTATGAGGATTGATCTCTCTGAATGAACAAAAAGAATACTTGTATCTCATGTGAATGCCCATCAAAGGATAACATTTACAGAGGATGGCTTTAATAATCAAGTGGATAAGATGATTGGTTTTGTGAATACCAGTCATTCAATTTCCCAGACACCACTATCAATGCCCAATGGGCTCATGACAAAGTGGCCATGGTGGCAGAAGTAGAGATTATTCATAGGCTCATCAATGTGGACTTCCACTCACCAAGGCTGATCTGGCTAAAGCCACTGCTGAATACTCAATATGCCAATAAAAGAGACCAACATCACATCACCAATATAGTATCATTTCCTGGGTTAATCACCTACTGGCTGGCAGGTTGATAACATTGGATCACTTCCATCTTGGAAGGGACAGTGTTTTGTTCTTATTGGAAAACTTACTCTGAATATGGATTTCCCGCCCCCCCCATGCAATGCTTCTGCCAAAACTTCTGTTCATGATCATACAGAATATCTTTTTTTTTTGAGTTGGAGTTTCACTCTGTCACCCAGACTGTAGTGCAGTGGCTGCTCCCGGCCACCGCAGCCTTGCCGGCTGGGATCCGGCAATCCTTCCGCCTCAGCCTTCCAAGTAGCCAGAATTACAGGCAGGCACTACCATGCCCGGCTAATTTTTTGATTTTTATTGTAGAGATGAGGTCTCGCCTGCCCAGGCCTGTCTCGAACCTGCAGGCTCAGGCAATCCACTCACCTCAGCCTCCCAAAGGTACGTGATTACAGGCTGAATCACCGAGCCCAGCTATCATCATTACTTCTGATCAAGAAACTTACTTTACAGAAAATAAAATGTGGTGATGGGCCCAGAATCATGGAATTCACTGGTCTTACCATATTCCACATCATCCTAAAGTGACAGGCCTGACAGAATGGTGAAATGAACTTTTGAAGACTCAGTCTCAGCACCATCTATGTTTCAACACATTGCTGAGCTGGGGCAAAAGCTTTAGGGGGCTGTATATGCTTTGAATAAGTTCAGTGTGTGGTGTTGTTTCTCTCATAACAGGGACCAAGAGATAGAAACGGGAGTGGCACCACTGATTTCTATCCTTATTAACCCACTACCATTTTCCCCCCATCTTCATAACACCACGCTCTTTTGGCCTAGATATCTTTGCTGAAAAGGAAATAATTACTCTATCAGGGGACAAAACCATTATATCATTGAACTGAAAGTTAAGACTTCCACTGGCCACTTTGGGTTTCTCAGGCTTCTGAACCATTAAAATAAGGGAGTTACTGTGCTGACTGGGATGATTCAACCTGATTACTAAGGGGGAAATTGTAGCACTACTCCACAATAGATTTAAGGACGAGTTTGCTTTAAATAAGAGATCCTCTAGAGCAGCAGTCCAGTCTTTTTGGCATCAGAGACCAGTTTCTTGGAAGACAATTTTTTTCATGGGGTAGAAGGGGATGTTCAGTCAAAATCTCACTGCTAAGGTCAATCTGTATTTGCAGCTGCTCCCCAGCACTAGTGTCACTGCCTCAGCTCCACCTCAGATTATAATTTGTAGCACATAATCTAGATCCCTCACATGTTCAGTTCACAATAGATTTTGTGCTTCTGAGAGAATCTAATGCCTCCACTGATCTGACAGAAGATGTATCTCAGGAGGTAATGCAAGCAATGGGGAGCCACTGTAAATGCAAACAAAGCTTTGCTTGCTTCCCTGCTGCTCACCTCCTGCTGTGTGGTCTGGTTCCTAACAAGCCCTGTCCATGGCTCAGGGTTTGAGGACCGTGCCTTTGAATTCCGCCCAGTATTGCATTGTGATTGAAGTTCATGGAAAATTACGACAATCTAAATCAGATAGAACTCTAATGTTCCAGACACTTCTGGAATCATGGTTTATATCATCCTATCAGGTAAAGAATCATGACCAGTTGAAGTACTTGATTAAGTCAAAGGAATATGGAGTGTGTAGTGGAAGAAGGTAGTTTTAAATATCAGCTATGGCCATGTAATAGATTACAAAAGTGAGGTCTATAACCATCACAAATATCTCCTCCTCATCTTGTTCCTGAATTCATATGTGTGCATATATGTGTGTGAGCATATGCACGTGTGTGTACACTGTATAACATCTTTGTTCTCTCCTCTGTCTTGTTTCTTTATGATGTAGTATAAGAAGCTTTGACTTTATAGTCTGTTTAGGTTATAGGCTATCAAGGACAAGACTGAACATCATTCAAGGACCTTATATCTTCTTGTGAGAAAGGAGTTAGTGTGTTTTGGTTGCACACAAGATATTGTATCATGCTAGGCAGAAATATGACCTTGATATTGTTTTTATTTGGAGGTTGAGTATGGTTTGAGAAAATCCATTTTGGTGCTTAGCTGACAAGGAGTGGAGTTAAAGTTGTGAACTTTGTTTGTCAACTACAGATATTTGATCATAAATTATTCTGGTGTTTGTTTCTGTGATGGTGTCCCGAATTCATCATTATACTATCATACAGAATAATGTGGTCACCCTAAAAGTCCCTTATGTTATACTTATTTAACTTACAACCACTCAACTCTTGCCAAAACCTTATTAACCACTGAGCTGTTTACTCACTGTATTATTATTTTCAGAATGCCATAAAACTGGAATCATACATTAGTCAAGTTTTTCATATTAATTTAAGTTCCTCAATGTTCTTTTTTGGCTTGATAGTTCATTTAGTTGTACTGATGAAAAATATTTTGTTGTATGGATTTACCACAGCTTTGTCTATGTACCTGTTGAAGTGTATCTTGGTTGCTTCTAGTTTAGACAAATATAAATACAATTGCGATAGACACTCGTGTGCAGGGTTTAATGTGTACATTACTTTCTAATTCAATAGAGTAAATACCTAAGAATATGCTAAATGCATCACATAAAAATACTATACTGTCTTTGTAACCAACTGCCAATAATCTTCTAAATTTGCTCTGCCATTTCTTTTTCATTTTTAGCAGAAAAGCAAAAGTTATTTATTAAAATGTGAGTATTTATTCTGACATGCTTACTCTTCAGTCTCCTCTAAAGTACTTTCTTTCGGATGCACGTATTGAGATCTTTCTCCACTGCTCATAACAGTTTTTTAACTTGTCGATTTTGTTACCTTTTATTGCTTCTGCCACTTTTTATTTCAACTCTTCCACATTGGAAGTCCCTTTGAGGATTTTTTTAATCAAGAAAAACAGTCAGCCAGCCTCGGTGGCTCAGCCTGTAATCCCATGCTTTGGGAGGCTGAGGTGAATGGATTGCCTGAGCCCATGGGTTCGAGACCCGCCTGGGCAACTTGGTGAGACCTCATCTCTACAATAAATAAAAAAATCAGCCGGGCATGGTAGAGCGTGCCTGTCCTGTAGTTCTAGCTATGTGGAAGGCTGAGGCGGAAGGATCGCCAGAGCCCAGTAGGTCAAGGCTGCAGTGGCTGAGAGCGGCCACTGCACTCCTGTCTGGGCAACAGAGTGAGACTCCAACTCAAAAAAAAAAAAAAAAAGAAAAGAAAATGAAAACAATATCTCTCTGGACCTAAAATGTAAATATTGAAGAGTCACAGGACACAAAGTTAATATACAAAATTAATTTTTTTCCTATATACTATCAGTGAAAAATTGAAATTTGAAAGTTTTAAAAACCAATACCATTTACCAAAACGATTTCAAAAAGTTCTAAATAAAGTGACCTACAGCCCATGCTTGTTAATTGGAAGACCAGCAATATTAAGGTGACAATTATACTCAACTTGATCTATAGATTTAATGCAATGTCAGTCAAAATCTCAGCAAGCTTTTTGTCAGTATTGCAAAACTGATCCTAAAACTTATGTGGTTCACTAATCTTTACAGAAATGCAAATCAAAACTATGATGAGATACCACCTAACTCCAGTAAGACTGGTCATCATTAATAAATAAAAAATTTTGCTACAAGTGCAGACAACAGGGAACACTTACACACTGATGGTGGGGGTGCAATCTAGTTCACCCTCTATGGAAAGCAATATGGTGATTCCTAAAAGAACTAAACATTGACCTTCTATACAACCCAGTAATCCATCTCCTGGGAATATGTCCAGAGGAACATAAATTTTTCTACAGAAAAGACCCCTGCACATGCCTGTATATTGCCACACTATTCACAATAGCAGAAATATGGAACCAACACCACTGCCCTTCAAAAATGGACTGAATAAAGAAAATGTGATACATATACATGATGGAATATTACACAACCATAAAGAAGAATAAAATCATGAACTTCACAGGAAATTGGATGGAGTTGAAGCCCATCATACTTAGTGATCTATCACAGAAGCAAAGAAGCAAATACTGCATGTTTTCACTCATTAGGGAGCCCTGAACATTAATCAAATTAGCAAAAGGGAGGAATCAGCAGTCACTGGACATCCCTAGGCAAAGAAGTCATGGAGGGTGTGCACATAAGAACACAAAGGAGCAAAGGAAAGAAAGTGTTTAAAGAATGAGTGAGGGATCAACAAGGCCAAATATTGCCAATAAATTGAGTAACAAATAAAATCAGAAATAAAAGCAACCCCAGCTTTCACAACAAAAGGGGTTATTGGTATCCTAACACACTCATAGCAGATTTACTGAACTTAGCCAAGCAAAAATTTGATTGTGGTAAATTCAAATGGGCATGAGAAGAGGGGAAGTAAGGACAGCAAAAGTAAACATTCCTTCAATGAAGTATTATAAAAATGAGAGCAGAGAAATTAGATAATTTCTTTAAAAGAGGATTCAAATTCAAAAGATTTTATGAGTGTTTAGGATGGGGATATTGCTGCATGTTGTCACAAAAATTCAGCTGAGAGGGAAATACTGATGATGTTGATCTGAAATGAAGAAGCCCATTGCAGATGTCACATCCTTGAATGAACAGGATCCAGTGTGCAACAGAGGTTTGCCTAAGAAAACAATGGAATAATTTGACCACCATAGCAGAATGTGAGGTCAAGTATGGCATGAAGCCAAGAAAAGTAGTCGCTATGACTTTGAGAAAGGTTATTTTTGGCTTGATATGCTTTTTGGTTTTTTTTTTGAGTTGGAGTCTCACTCTGTTGCCCAGACTGGAGTGCAGTGGCCAGTCCCAGCCACCGCAGCCTCGACCTGCTGGGCTCCGGCGATCCTTCTGCCTCAGCCTTCCAAGGAACTGGAAATACAGGCGTGCACTACCACACCTGGCTAATTTTTTGATTTATTGTAGAGATGAGGTCTCGCCTGTCCAGGCAGGTCTCGAACCCACGGGCTCAGGCAATCCACTCACCTCAGCCTCCCAAGGTGCGGGATTACAGGCTGAGCCACCGAGCCCGGCTTGATATGGTTTTTTAAGTGACCTAAGAAACATGCAAATTAAGTGAAGGGTCACAAGTTGGGAAGTAGATTTTTCTAGGTTGAGGAGAGCAGAAATTGTGCCTAAGAGAAAAAATGTACAGGGAGAATGAGCAGGATTGCTGGACAGCAAAAAGTGCTCACTTGATGGTTACACTTAAAACTTATAGTGATATGTGTCATGTTGTCTATTTTTCTCCATTTACATTTTTATGAGATGTTTCTGGTATTGTGTAAATGAAAAGAAGTTATAAATCTGGGTTAAATCTATATACAGTGAAAGAATTCAAAAATAAGTGTATTCGAGGTGACAGACAAAATATAGTATGTGGGGTTATAGGAGGATTCTTCAAGTACTGTGTTGAAGGTCATGGAAGTAATAAAGCTATTCATATGGACATTATTCCTGTGGCCAAGTGAGCTGACAGAAAACCCATGGAAGAAACTTGAATGACCTTGGTAAAGTCCCTTGTAAAATAAAGGAAAATCACCTAGTGTTAGTAAGAAGATATTGACAAGAAAGGGAAAAGAGCGAGCAAACAGATATTAACTTCAAAAGGAGAGGGAATATTAGAATACAACACTGAAACAGTTTTCTATAAGTATTGGTGTGAATGTTAGTCTTCCAAATATTGTCTTCCCTTTTCACTAAAATGCTTGTACATTGGGTCAAATTAGTATTGAGTGATTGTATCTATTGGAAGAATTGGGTGATTAGAAGAAATTTGTGACAATGTCATTAAGTGAAGTCATTTTGGAATATCAATTTTCTGTCGGGGACCAGCCCCAACGGAGGGAAGGGTTAGGACCGCAACGGATGCTCCAGATGTCAAGAAGAGACCACTCGGAGGCGATTTCTTCTGGGAACAGTCTGGCCAGGACTGAAGCCAACTTTATTCAAACTCCTTCCAACTTATATACCATTTTTCATACCCTCCAGCAGTGTAACAATCACTTGCTGGGGGCGTACACCTCCTTACAAGATTGTCACAAGACTTTCAAATTTCATGCACACAATTACAATTCCATGATGCATGACGTGCTGCCCACAATGTAACAGGTACACAAATTAATCAATAGTTTCACAAGATGTTTCCCATAACTCATTCATGTTATACTTTATGTTCTAAACTTCTTGATTAATTCTAAATTCTAATCAATCCAATGAACTAAACTCTGATTAACATTAAATTCAAAATTAATAACTTCTAATGATTCTTAACAATTAAAACTATCAACTTATTACCTTAACTTTATACTAATCTTTTATCCTTACTCAATTTATATTTATCCTATTAACTTACGCCCATATTCTTATTATTGTAACTTTTTAAGTTATAATCAAACACCACATTAAGTATTACTTAACCTTACACCATATCTATGAACTTATTTTTATTATCCTTATAACCTATTGATTTATAATATGCAATGTCTTGAAATCCTATACTAATTACCTAAAAACTTATCCTTAAACTAAAATCTTAACACCTTTTCTATGAATTTCTTGTGTCTAAACTTTACTTCCTTATATACTTCATTACCTAACTCTTAACACTATGTATTATTCTAATTGAACTCTAATAAACCTTATCATTAGCCTTAATTAATATCCAAACTATAAACTTACTTCTATATTTTATAAAACTTAATAAATCTGCAATTCTACTTAAAAATCTAAATCTTATATCCCATTATGTGAAAGCTACCTGCGTCTGGGAACCTGTCACACTACTTTGGGACAATGAGCTGCACTGTTGCCATGACGATAACCGGGGGGCTGAAAGTTTCAGCACGTGCAGAAACCAGGAACGTTCTGCTTGACCTAAGGCAACATAACAAAACTATTATCACAATTATAATGTTTAACTTTAACCTAAAGGAAAACTTTCTAGCAAGAACAAAGGCTGACTAACCAGTTTACCAGGAAATAACAGCTAAAAAATACCTCTGAGAAGAAAGAAACAGTTTAAGAAAAGAGGGAGAAATGGAAAATGATTTCTGCTGTGAATTTCTTTTAGTCCTGATTAAGTATTGTATATCACTGTATAAACTTTATTATTATGTGTATGCTTTGGTCTTTTATTCATACGCCAATATAATAGTTGGTAGTGCTCTTCTTATGCCAGAGGCAATTCTCCAGACAGGTCTCCATAGGCCTAAATGCATGTGGCCAAAATGCATGTGGCCAAGATGTTGGCTCCCAACAATTTTCTAAGTATTACAAAGAATGACAGAAATTACACAAAGAGCACATTTTTACCAATTATGCAGAGTAGTCTTAAATAATAAATAAGAAGTGGGTGGTAAAGTGAATGGGAACAATCATTTTAGAGAATATGTTTTATCAGTTAATAGTGGTAAAGTTGTATATCCAAACTCAAAGTTTGTGTGTTTGAGAAACCCTTATATGCATGGCAGAGGGAAAAGGTAATGATATACCTGAATTCTTAGAATTACCAAAACATTTTTAGAATAACTTAAAAGGCAACTACTAATGGCCTACATAAGTAAAGAATGCTGTAGTCATAAAGTTGAAAACAGACAAAGAAAAGAATTATGTCTATATACATCAATATTTACAACTCCAATATTTCATGTTGATTGAGACAACAGTTTCAGGAAGATATATGCACAATATTAACATAGGTAAATTATAAAAGGGCACAAGTCAGCATTCAATCTCAAGATGATTATTTCTATAGACACAAATATGTAGTGAACACATAATTTCTGAATGGAAAAGATGCATAGAAACTTCAAATGATTATTACTTCTGATGATAAAGAATGATGGTGAGACCAGAACAATGATTTAAAGCTCAAAATATATATCTTAGAATACATTTCATTTCCTTGCATAAAAGAGAGGTGTGGGGTAAGAAAGATGGAAAGACAGGGATAGGAATAGGACAAAGGATGTACTGTGTAAGCTGTTTAAGCCTACCACAAAATGCTAGGAAGGTGGCCATGCTTTGTCTCTTTCAAACTTCTGAAGAGTCCTGATGTAGAAACTGGATGAGGAGAAGTCTTCTATCCATGGTAGACATCCACATCAATTTTTTAAATTGTCCATGTGCACAAAACACATTGAAAAACATTCATTTATATTATTTTTATGTATTGCAATTTTGTCTAAATTTAAGAAATATTTTGCCTGAAAATAGAAAGATGTTAGCATTCTAAATGATGATAGCTACAATAAAAAGAAAAAAGTAGCATACAATTGTTGAATATAATGAGATGGAGTCAGATAAGTGATAAAAACTTTCTCTGTGAATTCAAGGGAGAAACACTTAAACTCTGAGATTTATTTTTTCTTAAAAACCAAAGTAGAGGGAGAAGCGACAAGATGGCAATGGAGCAGCCCGGTGTCTGAAGCCCTCTGCAAAGGAGATCTGCAGTGGGTCTCTGACTCTCACCCCGGGGGGCTGGGGACCCCAACATCGCATCTTGCTCTTCATACAGAGCTTGGCCGTTGCCACCACTGGGACATCGCAACGACTGGACAGTTACTGTGGCACAAACAGTCCCACTGCTGCTGCTGCCACAGCCCCTCCCTGTGCCGCTGCTGCCGTCGCCGCCACTGCTGCGGCCTCTGTTGTGGGTAGCACATCACACCACCCGGCCCGAGGCGATCCACACCAAACCCCTTCAGGGAAGATCTGCTGGGATTGCTGCCACCTCTCCTGCATCTGAGACTGTCCTGCCCGGCAGGCGTAAGTCTCCTGTTGCCTGCTCAGAGGCAGGCAGCCATCTTGTTCCTGTCCGGCCCCACACCCTCTGGGGCGAGCAGCTGAGATAGCACCACCTGCTAGCGATTCAAGGTAACAACACCGAAACGGGAGACACAAGCTTGATGAAGACATAGACCAAACTGCTGAACGGAGGTTAATCTGAACTGTCCTTCACAGCAGATCAGGGGCAACTGACCCTAACTGCAAACTAATTTACCAGCTTGAAAAGAAAACTAGAAATCAGACCTGAAAGGACATTGGACTTAAACAAAATGTCTCAGAGTGTGCTTCATTGATTCTATTAGTTTAATAACAATTCTATTCCTACTGTATTGTTCCCTTTTTTCTTTTTTCCTTTGCCTTTTCTTCTCTCTGTAAACCATATCTTTGTATAGAGGAACAGCACACTAACAAGGTTGTTGGTTAGCTTGTATGTTAACATCATTATATGTTTTATTTTTATTTTTTATTTTTTTGGATGAGAGTTGGTTCGTCTGTAGCTGTGGTTTATTGTTTTTATCTGTTTCAGTATAGGCCTCTCTCTCTATTTGTTGGCACACTCGTTTGTTTCCCCCCTTACTTCTCTATCTTTCCACTCCCCTCTTCAACCCACTATCTGCTCCATTCTCTCCCCTCTACTAACCACATTTTATGTCAGGGAGTAAACCTACAGCCCCACTGCACGGACAGATTCCAGGGCAGTGCGAAGTGGGTTCCACATTATCCACATGCTTGTCAGCGAATACCAGGACCTGCAGACAGATTTTGAATCACAGCTCTCCCCTTAAGTAGATCTCAAAACTGCAAAAAGGACCACCTCCAACCTACAGTGCAACTTCAGAATTGAACAAAGTAAGAGGACATACATAAAGAATGGGAGATTGAACAAACAGAAGTAAAACCAATCCCTTTACCCCTGAATAACAGAATTAAAGAAGACGGTGATGTGGAGGGAAGGAAAAAGTAGGGAGGGGGAAAACCGCAGAAATGAAGAAAAACCAAAAGAAGAATATAGGTCTTACACAGACCCCTGGGAAATCAGACACTGAGAAAACAGATTCTGGAACACAGACAATGAAGAGTCCCCAGAATGACTGGTTACATGCAACAAACCCAGACATCAAGACATTAATGGAGAGAATTAAAAAAATTGAGGAGAGACAAGAGGAAAATAGGAAAGACCTGATGTCAAAAATGGCAGCAGTAAAGAATACTGTGATGGAAATGAACAACAGACTAATAAGCATGGAAAGCAGAATCAGCCAAGCAGAAGAAAGAATCTCAGAGCTCGAAGACCAAAACACAGAACTAACCCAAACTGTCAAAAGCATAGAAAAGAAGCTCAAAAAGACAGAACAAAACCTGCAAGAGATGAATGACCACCTCAAGAGACCAAACCTAAGAGTAATTGGGCTTCCTGAGGCAGAAAGAGAGATAGAAGCCACACTGAAACAAACATTTCATGAAATCATTCAAGAAAACTTCCCTCATCTCATTAAGGATGAAAAATTCAAGCACAAGTGATTCAGAGAACCCCTGCAAGACAACAAATGAGAAGACCAACTCCCAGACACATAATAATTCGCCTAAACAAAGTAGCTATGAAAGGAAAAATCCTAAAGGAAGCAAGAGAAAACGGTCAGACTACCTACCAGGGAAAACCAATTAGAGTAGCAGCAGATTTATCCACAGAAACCCTTCAGGCCAGGAGAGCCTGGAGCCCTATCTTCAAAGTTCTAAAAGAGAAACAATTTCAACCAAGAATAACCTACCCAGGCAAACTAAGCTTCATTAGTGAGGGAGAATTGAAGTCTTTTCCAGACATCCAATCCCTAAGAACCTACGCTGCCACCAGACCACCTCTACAAGAAACACTTAAGAAAGTACTGAACACAGAAGAAAAAGAAAAAAGAACAACAGCATTCTTCACAAGAGTACAGGCAAAAGATTAAAAACACACATGAACCAACTCCAAAACCCAAAGAAAGACAACAGATAAACAGGAACAACTCTGTAAGAACCTTATGACAGGGATCAACTCTTGCATTTCAATTATTAGCCTAAATGTGAACGGACTAAATGCACCACTGAAAAGACATAGAATGGCAAAATAGATAAAATATCATCAGGAAACAATCTATTGCCTTCAAGAGATTCACCTCACTAGAAAGGACACCCACAGACTCAAAGTAACAGAATGGGAAACAAACTTTCAGACGAACGGAATACAAAAGAAAGGAGGAGTAGCGATCTTAATTTCAGACAAAATACCCTTCAAGCTATTAAAAATCAAAAAAGATACAGAAGGTCACTACATAATGATAAAAGGCTCAATCCATCAACAAGAAATATCTATCCTAAACATATATGCACCCAACATTGGTGCGCCAACTTTCATAAAGCAACTTCTTGGAAAACTAAAGAAAGATATTGACTCTAACACTATTATAACTTGGGACTTTAATACCCCACTCACATCCCTAGACAGATCATCAGGGCAAAAAATCAGCAAGGAGATCCGGAACCTCAATGTGACTTTGGACCAAATGGACTTAATTAATATCTACAGAACACTCCATCCAAAGACCACAGAATACACATTCTACTCATCACCACATGGAACATATTCTAAGATCGACCACATAAGGGTCATAAATTAAGCATAAGCAAATTTAAAAGGACCAAAATTCTACCAAGCACCTTCTCGGACCACAGTGGAATAAAAATAAACACTGACACCAACAGAGTCCCCCCAAAACCCACAAAGACCTGGACACTAAACAGCATGATGCTAAACAACTCCTGGGTCAATGACAAAATCAAAACAGGGATCAAAAGAGACCTGGAAACAAATGAAAATGAAGAAACATCTCACCAAAATCTCTGGGATGCCCTGAAAGCTGTAGTAAGAGGGGAATTTATATCCCTACAAACACACATGAAGAAAAGTGGAAGGAACAGAAATTCACAACCTAACAAGCCACCTAAAGAAGCTGGAAAAGCAAGACCACAAAAACCCTAATTTCAGCAGAAGAATCTAGATCACCAAAATAAAAGCCCAAATCCAGGACATAGAAGACAAAACGATAATACAAAAAATCAATGAAACAAAAAGGTGGTTCTTTGAAAGGGTAAACAAGATTGATGGTTCCCTAGCTAGACTAACCAAGAAAAAATGAGAAAAAAAACAAATAAACACAATCAGAAACACAAAGATGAAGTCACATCTGACCTGAAGAAATACAAAAGATCATTACAGACTACTACATACACTTGTATGGAAACAAACTTGAAAACCATAAGGAAATGGAGGACTTTCTGACATCACACAACCTACCTAGGTTGGAACGAGAAGAAATTGAGACCCTAAATAGACCAATAACAATCAAGAAAATCGACTACGTAATAAGAAAACTTCCTACAAAAATAAGCCCTGGTCCAGATGGCTTTCCAGCAGAATTCTACAAGACATTCAAGGAGGAGCTGATAGCAAACCTACTGATGGTATTCCAGGCGATTGAAAAAGATGGACCTCTCCCCAAATCATTTTACAAAGCCAACATCATATTGATACCCAAGCCAGGTAAAGACCCAACAAAGAAAGAGAACTACAGGCCAATATCTTTGATGAACATAGATGCTAAAATTCTCAACAAGATCCTAGCAAACCGGATTCAGCAATACATCTCAAAAATCATCCACCATGACCAAGTAGGCTTCATTCCTGGGATGCAAGGCTGGTTCAACATTCGTAAAACCATAAAGGTAATTAAATGCATCAACAGATGTCAAAACAAAAACCACATCATTATATCATTAGATGCAGAAAAAGCTTTTGATATAATCCAGCACCCCTTCTGGATAAAAACCCTTGAACATGTAGGCATACAGGGAACATACCTCAAAATAGTAAAAGCCATCTACGAGAAACCCATAGCCAGCATAATCCTAAATGGACAAAAATTCGAACCAATTCCCCTGAAAACTGGAACTAGACAAGGATGCCCACTCTCTCCCATCCTGTTCAACATAGTATTGAAGTCCTGGCTAGAGCAATCAGAGAAGAGGAGGCAATAAGGGGTATTCAAATAGGAAAAGAGGAAGTCAAGTTATCTCTCTATGCAGATGATATGATTGTGTACCTTGAAAACCCAAGAGAATCTGTCAAAGGCCTCCTTACATTGATAAAGGCCTTTGGCAAAGTCTCAGGATACAAAATAAATGTACAAAAGACAATTGCATTTCTCTAACTAATAATAAACAAACAGAAACCCAAATAAAAAACACAATTCCATTCACAATAGCCACAAAAAAAAAAAAAAAAGAAATACCTTGGCATCTTCCTAACCAGAGACGTGAAAGACCTTTGCAATGAAAATTACAAAACACCGCTCAAAGCTATCAAAGCTGACACAAACAAATGGAAAAATATCCCATGCTCATGGATTGGAAGAATCAACATTGTGAAGATGTCCATCGTACCTAAGGCAATCTACAAATTCAATGCAATACGCATTAAATTACCAACAACATTCTTCTCAGACCTAGAAAAAAACAGCACAGGAATTCATATGGAAACACAAACGTCCAAGAATAGCCAGAACAATCCTCAGCAAAAAAAACCAAAGCAGGTGGTATCACAATACCAGACTTCAAACTTTACTATAAAGCTACAATCATCAAAACAGCTTGGTATTGGTACAGGAACAGGCATATAGATCAATGGAACAGAATTGAGATCCCAGAAGCAAAACTTCAATTTCTCAACCAATTCATCTTCGACAAAGCCCCCACCATCTACCACTGGGGAGAGGAGATCCTATTCAGTAAATGGTGCTGGGAAAACTGGCTGACCACATGCAGAAGATTGAAACAGGACCCCTATCTATCCCCATGCACAAAGGTTAACTCCAAATGGATCAGAACCTAAATGTAAAACCTCAAACCATAAGAACCTTAGAAAAGGAAGGAAATACTCTCATGGAAATCGGAACTGGCATCCAATTCCTGTACAAAACCCGAAACCCACAGGACATAAGAGAGAAGATAGACAAATGGGACCTTATTAAACTGACAAGCTTCTGCAAAGCCAAAGAAACCATCAAGAGAGCAGGGAGACAGCCTATAGACTGGGAAAAAGTATTTGCCAACTCTAGGTCTGACAAAGGCTTAACATCCTGGATCTACAAGGAGCTGAAATGTACTAAAAAGAAGAAAACAAACAACCCCATTATAAAATGGGCAAAAGATATGAACAGACACTTCACAAAAGAAGACATCCGAGCAGCCAACAAACACATGAAGGAATGCTCAACCTCACTAATCATCAGGGAGATGCAAATCAAAACCACACTGAGATACCACTTAACTCCAGTCAGAATGGCAATTATCAGCAACTCAAAAAATAACAGCTGCTGGAGAGGGTGTGGTGAAAAGGGAACACTTCTACACTGTTGGTGGGAGTGTAAACTAGTGCAACCTCTGTGGAAAGCAGTGTGGCGATTCCTAAAAGCTCTAAAAAATTGACCTTCCATGTGACCCTGCAATCCCCCTACTGGGAATATACCCTGAAGAACACAAATCACTCTATAAAAAAGATACCTGCACACGTATGTTTATCGCAGTGTTGTTCACAATAGCTAGAACCTGGAAACAACCATGCTGCCCATCAAAAGAGGACTGGATTAAAAAATGTGGTACATATACACAATGGAATACTACGCAGCCATAAAAAACAACAAAATCTTGAATTTCACAGCAACCTGGATGGAACTAGAGTCTATAATACTGAGTGACCTCTCACAGAAACAAAGATCCGAGTATCACATGTTCTCACTAATATAATGGACCTTGAACATCCTATGTAATACTATAAGAAAATGACTGACGGTACTGGGAAACTATGGGGGGAGGGGGATGGGATTAACTGTAGCAAATATCTGTCTGGGGATGGTAAAACACCTTTTATCAACAGGGTGCCTGAATGAAATGTAATTGTACACCTAACCCTTAACTGTACCCCACAAAACCATAATCAAAAATATTGATTAATAAAAAAAAGTATCAAACTTCCCCTTTAAGCCAATAACATCACCCACTTTTCTGCATAAGATGGGCACAGTATTTCAACTTCTTAATTAACTGCCATGTAAATGTTTAGGAGTGAAATTAGTCACCAGAGGAAGCCCATATTATTCCTCAAAAGCAGTTGCAAAAGACTGGGGACAGAATGAAAATATATGTAGAGATTGGGATAGAAGTTCAAGGCGAGTACAGATTGTTCTTTTACTGTTTCCTGAAATGTAGTTTCCTCCCAATTTCAAGTTTCAGAATTAACTAGCTTTGATGGACGAAAAGGCTGTGTGTGTGTGTGTGTGTGTGTGTGTGTGTGTGTGTGTGTGTGTGTGTGTGGTGTGTATGTGTGTGTGTGTGTGAATCAGACATTTAAAAATATTTTAAAAATATTTATTGTGAAGAAATATTTGTGGGGTACAATTCAGGATTAGGTATACTCATGGCCACTGTACAGGTAAATTTGGGGCTGACTTTAGTCCCCACTTCACCTGTTGAGGTCAGGTTCACTTATTGATAAAGTGTCTCCCCCCTCACCTGGCATTGTCCTGCTATTGTCAAACCCTTTCTTATAGTATGATATTTTTTTAGGGTCCATTTATGAATGAGAACATGGGGTACTCAGTTCTTTGTTTCTGTGATAGAGCACTGAGTATCATAGGCTCTAAATTCATCCAAGTTGCTGCGAAGTTCATAATTTTGTCCTTCTTTATGGTTGCATAGCATTCCATAGGGTATATGTGCCACATTTTTAAAATCTAGTCTACTTTTGATAGGCAGCACAGTGGGTTCTATGTTTTTGCTCTTGTGAATAGTGCTGCAATTAACATACGTGTGCTGGTATATTTTTTGTAGAATGATTTGAGATCCTCCCAGTATATTCCCAGCAGGGGGATTACTGAGTCATATGGAAGTCAATTTTTAGAACCTTTAGAAATCACCACACTATTTTCCACGGAGGTTGTACTAGTTTACATTCCCACCAACAGTGTAGAAGTGTTTCCTCTTCCCCACATCCTCTCCAGTATCTGTTGTTTTTTGAGTTATTGATGATAGCCATCCTGACTGGAGTTAGATAGGATCACATTGTGGTGAAAAGGCTTTTTAAAATTACAGGCATAGAAGAAAACACAATCCTTAATTCCCTCGGTGTATATCCATTGACCTTCACATTTACTTCACATAAAAACAAATTTTGTATATGCTGATTCAATTTACACAAAAATAAGTCATGTTATTAGGCCCCTGGATGGGATAACTGTGCTGGTTTCCAAATAATGTAGGTATCAGTAATTTGCCTAATTTGTCTCAGAATGAAATAAATCTTGTTGGTATATTTAGCAAATAAAATTGTCTACCCATTTTAATCTTTTGATCAAGTAGAAAGAAAACAGAGTTTGAAAGAAAGAGACCCTCCTCACTTGCAAAGAGCCTCCCAGTCTGTAATGTTAGGACCTGTGAAATGGGTAAACCAAATCTATAAATGATTGCCAATCAATTAATTCAAATTGGTTGAACAATGAAGGTCTTTTTAATAAAAAACTCAGGCCAAAGCCTCAAGCAGGCATTTTAATACCATACAATTGAACTATGGATGTGTGATTGTACTAAATGGAGCAAAATGCCATAGGCAATGAACCTTATGATCTCTACAGTCTTTTCTTACCCAGTTTTAAGCTCAAAGACCTGGAGCAGGATCATAGCTTATTCAGATTTTTTAAATGTCAAATTCATATTTGTCTCACCCAAAATGACTGACGCTATACTGGAACTTGTGTTTCTATTTAGATTTTAATAAAGACATGAATTGGATGACTTGCCTTTACATGTTGTATTCTACAGCAACTGTCTTAAAATATACAAGCAAAAGAAAGTGAGAGCTGTTATTGCTGTGCAAACCTACAACGCTAGAATCCTAAATGTTAAGTGCTTTAACTCTACTGCTACCTACTCTGCTATTCAAAATGTAGATACTAATTTTATTTATCATTACTTCCTTTACCATCTGTACTTGGAATAAGACATTAGTTAAACAGACTCCATGCTTTGGCACGATTCTTAAATCTGTATGTTAAGTGTAGTGTAATGGTTATAGGCTATGCATCCTGGAGTGGAAAACTTTACTACAGATTCTGGCTTAACTATTTTCTAGCTTTGTGACTTCGAGGAACATACTGAATCTTTCTCTTATTTTCTCATTTTTACACTGGATTGGGTTACTAATGGTGTTTGCCTCATATTACTGTTGAGAGCATTTAATGATGGTGATAGTGTTATATTCAATGAAGAGCTCAATTACAACTCTCATATTCTTTACATTTTACTCCCCTCAAATTGAACTGAGCTTACTTTGTTTTAACTTTTTGAAAAATTTTTTGGACTCCAGTCTCACACTTTCATATATAAATAAAATGTCATTTTCTCCATCTGAACTGGAATCTTTCCCTTAATGATTCTAAATATTTTTTAAACTGGACCTCTTTTCCAAATATTTTCTTAGCTATGCCTTTGAAATGAGATATCTATCTATATCTATTATCTATTTATCTGTCTATCTATCCCCATATATATTTGTTGTTATTATACTCATAATATAAAATGTGAGAGTGTACATGAAGAGGTTTCTGTAACTTCATGCATTTGAAGTTGGTTATAGGTAAATACATCTGTGGGAGTTTTATGGGCAAGGTTTTTTTTTTGTTGTTTTTTGTTTTTTTTTTGAGCTGACAGGAAAGAGGGAATAGGGCTTCAGTGCTCCAGCTGCAAGTGGCTGAATTCCGCCATCAGCCTGCAGAAGCTTGGAAAAGAGAGAATTTCTTTTCCACATTCCAGTGAGAATTGCAGGCTGAACCCAGAGCAGAGGACCCATTTGAGCCACACCCACAATCCTGCACCTGGAAGATGTGAAATGATACACTTGTGCTGTGTTGAGCCTCCATTTTTCCTGCCATCTATGATGCATCAAGAGGGAACTAATACGCATAGTGAAGGTCACCCAGATGACAAGAGGCTGAGTGAAGGGTACCTACTGCAAAGACTCTGGTCTTTCCCACTGTGGATTCTGCCTCTAAGTCAGAGGAGTCTACAGCAAACAAATCCATGAGACCAACACAGCCTCTCCTACTCTGGGCCAGGCCTCTAGGCAGGACAGTATCATTAGAGAATTGTGGTTTTCTCTGATGACCACATTCACAAATTATTGATGATTTGAAATGTAACTGAGTACCAAGATATGATCAGCTTTCTAACAATCCCACAGAAAAGAGAAGGATTTTCTAATAATTACTTAGGTTTTTATAGCAAATATAGGTACATCTGAATCAGGTTTTTTAATTATAAAAATATTTTCTTTTTAAAGAAAATAAAGTTTTCTGGCCTGAAATAATACATTCAGTGAAAACTACAATAGATATAAGATATTTTAAAGGGAATGTGTACCTCTTAATTACCTATTTTTTCCCAATTTTATTTCAAATATATCCTGATGTTATGAGGCAGAAACATGCTTTTTTGTTGGTTTGTGCTTGACTCCTATGACTTTATCACAGGAATATAACAAATTATGTACATAGTCATTAATCAATTTACATTCCAGATTATTCCTATATCAAGAGTAGATAGATACACTGAGATAATTTTAAGCATGCAATGAAGCAAAAGTGGTTCCTAAATAGAATAGCTTGGGAAATTATTATAGGGAACCAAATAAATTGTAGCTCAATAAAGATTTCATTAATGTACAAACCACCATACACTACATATCCCTCCCATTCAAGTCAACTACATTTCCTCTTACAAAATGCTTTAGCCAGATCACTGTTGTTGCTCATCCTGGTAAAATAGAAATTTTTTTGTTTAATTGTAAAATGTAATTATTGTTTTCATTAGAATATTGTAAATAATTTGAGAGACAAATTTACAATCCCAGGAAAGTTAACTACAGAAGTGGCTTTTTAAAAAAATGTATACAGTAGTAATGTGTCATTTAAAATTGTTTTAAAAATTATACATAATTAGCCGGGCTCAGTGGCTCAGTCTGTAATCCCATGCTTTGGGAAGCTGAGGTGAGTGGACTGCCTGAGCCTGTGGGTACAAGACCCGCCTGGGCAACTTGGCGAGACCTCATCTCTACAATAAATCAAAAATCAACCGGGCATGGTAGCGTGTGCCTGTAATTCCAGCTACTTGGAGGGCTGAGGCAGAAGGATCACTGGAGCCCAGCAGGTGGAGGCTGCAGTGCCCCGGAGCGGCCACTGCACTGCAGTCTGGGCGACCGAGTGAGACTCCAACTCAAAAAAAAAAGTATACATAATATTGAATAATAACTTTGCTACTTACAAATATAGACAAAGAGAGTTTGCCATTAATTTAGCCATGTTTTATACAATAGGAATCAAAATGTTTAGCTAATTCTGTCTATAAGAGTGTCAGAATCCTAAGTAAAATTTCCCTTAATACTAAACATTCCTCCAAGGGGAGTATATTTTGTAGTATTAGGGCATGAATGAAAATTATTTGACAAAGTGAAATACAAATATGCCTTGTCAATTTTCATATTCATACATGTTTTAAACTATGTACATATATATGTGTGTATACGTATGTGTATAATGCCAATTGAGGCTTTAATTAGACATTTTTCTTTGGTTAAGGGGTTACTCCAAATTGTCTGAAATGTTTTTGACTAACTCTTCAAGGAATAGTCCCTAGAGTGAACAACTACCCATCACATGGCAGCCCCAATGGTGATCTTTCTGTACTCCCATGTTATCCTGTGCTCTCCACAATTGGTCTTAATCAGTGTTCTTATTGAACCCAAAATAGAATTTAGGGTTGTTTTCCTTTCACTTTGTGTTCCAAGAATTCTCATTTTCATTCCTTCTAAGATTATAGTAACCTCTGTAAAAAGCACAATTTATCATGTAGTTTTTATACAATGTCACATGATCTTGTTATATTTCTGCCACTGGATTTTATTGCTTTCATAATTCATTGCAATATTTATAGAATCAATATCATGATGAATCATATATTTGTGATATCATACAATAAACAGCATGGCACACTAATAAATCACTCCTTTTTAAAGGGTAATGAAATTGTTCTTTGGAAACTTGAAACAAAATGATGAGTCAGTATCAAAATATCATATTCAAATCCATGATCTTACATAGATTAAGGCCTTAAAATGATTAATGCACATAGAAACTCAAAAGTATTTCATGAATTTCTGATACTTTACATAAGTAAAGTTCTCTAATTGTACAACATGCTAAATCACAAAATAAGCATTTATTTCTTATAAATGATCTGTTTTCTTAATAGTAATTCTACAGACATAAGACTAATAAGCTTTGCACAAACTGAGATGTATGTTAAACGTTTTTCGAATTAGCAAGAATAGATGGAAGGAAAGGTGCTATTTTAAGAGTATTAAAATCCACAAAAAAGAAATAGAGAAATATGGTGTAGTCCACCAATTATACAGATAAGAAAACAAATTTGCTTATGCTAAAAAATCCATTAGCTTGACAAAGAAATCTGGGCTTTCAGACATTTACTGCAGTGTTGCTTTATAATAAATTCTTCTTTTTGTTCTGTTTAAAATTTCATGTTTACTGAATTTTAAGAATTTAAAGGTGAATATTTTATGCACATATTAAGAGAGAATTAAGCTGGTAGTTATGGTCAACCAAGTTAGCCCAGATGGTTTCAGAATCTTCTGGAGTCCAGCTGCTATTTTCTTGGCTGCAATTTGGGGACAACTACTTCCTTTCAACTGTGCTTTTGCTTTGAAGTGCATTCCTCATAAGCTGTTTTGAAACAAGACACTTCTATGAATTCGTCCAGCTCAGAGCATTATTCTAGGGCACCCAAGGTATGTATCTGACCGAGGAAGCCCAAGGCTGAGCAAGGGCCTGGATCCTGGAGTGGGCTTCACTGGTTTGAATCTCAGGTCTGCTGCAATCAGAATTGTGATCACAGGCAAGTCAGTTGATTTCTCTGTGTCCCAGTTTCCTTTTCTTATAAACAAGGATAATGGATAATGCCACACAACTCATAGACCTGTTGTGAGAGAAGAGGACAACATCTGAATAATAATCATCAGTAAAGAGTAGCTATGTTTATACTGGTAACAGGGATTAGAGGAATCTGCTTGACCCAACATTAAGCAAACATGGTAGAGACTGACAACCAAATTTAGTCAAACAGTTTACAGAATACCAAGGGATACTTTGATTTACCCAGCAATGGAGCAAACCAGCGCCTTGGGATTGTTTTACCTTTAATATCCATAAATACTTCAGTCTTCATACAAGTCAGTAGAAATATCATTTATTCTGTGTATTCTTCCTTTTTCTGTAACATCTAACTTTACTTGGTGATACAACAAATTAACCTCTAGAGGGTATGATTTTTTCAAATTACAGAGAGGAGATGTATCTTTCTTTTGTAAAATTTCACCAATGCTCTAGTTACTAAGATTTATTTTTGCCTTCTATTTTTGATATGTGAGAAATCTGAGAAAAAAATCCTTTAGTGTGCACAATTGTATTTTATTTAAACACAAATAATGTCTTAGAATTTTTACACTTAGGATTTTCAAAAGAGTGAAAAGTCATTGTTTGGAGTTTTGCCCTAAACTATCATGTGCTTTATTAATTTAACAAACTTACTAGACATGCAGTATGTGACAGACAGTGATTTAGGTACTGGAGATACAGCAGTGAACAATAGACAAAAATTTGTCTTCTCTTAGAATCTGTCTTCCAGAGGAGGAAGACAGTTATCAAAGAAACTCCTAATATGTCATATTAAAACTCCTAATGACATATTGAAACTCCTAATATGCCATACAGTAATAAGTGCAAAGGAGAAAAAATATATATGAGGTTAGGGGGATACGTGGTCAGGGAGGACTTCACTAGGCAGGCAAAATTTGAACAAAGACCCAGAAGAAGAGAAACGACATGCCATCCAGTGTAGCCGGTTGTTACAAGCACAGTCTTGGCAGGTGGAGAAGTCTGGTGTGTTGAGAAAGGGCAGGAATCCTGTGGCTGTGCTGTCAGAGCTGGAGGAAGTAGGAAGATAACTAGCCGATCAGAGTTTCTTGCAGGCCTGTAACATCACAGGCTTTTACTTGGAGAAGGATGGCAAGACACTAGAGTTTCCTATGCAGCCATGCACTGTGGTCTGGCTTATACCACAGAAGGGCACAGTGGCTGATCTGGAGAAGATGCCATGAGAGCTCATGGTGTGTCATGGGTAGCACCATGCCTCCTGCCTGGTGCTGGATTCCATCATTTCTCATCTAATTCAGGGACATTATTCCACCAACTTTTCCCTTTCTTTTGCATCAGTACTCCTTTTCTAGTTAGAATGTTTGCATATTGTCATTTTGACTTACCTTATTAGCTGCTGCTTCCTGGGTTCCTTTGCTGACTCCCATCTTCCAGATCTCTCAATTACAACCCCAAAGGGCTAAATTCTGGCACTTCTTTCCTCTATCAAAACCTATATTCTCAAGTCAGGGAAGATGGTGGCCAACTGCTACATGAGTCCCAATGTGAGTGAGTGTATGGAAAATTCTGTGTACATGCTAGTGAGTGAGTGGGCATGTGAGTGGCTGACTCAGGACTGGGAAGCTAGTGGCCAGGGCTCTCCTGGTGCAGTGGGGGTGTTGCTCCTGCTCAGCTCAGACCCTAGTGATTTCTGGGATGCAGAAACTGAGCACTATTTTTTTAAAATCAACAAAACCCTTCCTGGGAAGAAAGACTGAGAGAGACTGACTAAGTGGGGGCTCGTGCCAGGGCCCCTCTGGTGCAAAAGCTGGTGCTGCAGCTTCTCTGTTTGGTCCCTGGCTCTTCCCAGGTCACAGAAACTGAGAGCCATTTTTTAAATGGACAAAAGTTTTCCTGTGAAGAAGTGGTGGGGAGAGACTACCAACCCCTGGCTCTGCCTCATCATTTTAGTACCTGGCAGCAGAGGTTGCAGAGGGACCTTAAAGGCAGAGTCCTACTGGAGAGGACAAGAGAGGCACTACACCACCATCTTAAAGGCAGGGCAGGAAAGTGCTCTGACTTGATCACCATGGAGCAACAGACCCGATCTCTGTGACTGGCAGATCAACTATTCAGGGGTTGATTGTGACCCAGAAGGAATATCCTGAAAGTACAAACTTCAGAGGGACCTGATGAGTGCTGAGTCTCAGGTACCCCACCCCCTATCCTGATCAAGCCATGGGACAAAGGATGTGGCCAGAAAAAGACAAGGATAAACTGCAAAGAGATCAGTGGTGAGTCCGGGCTGACCCAAACCCCCTCCTCCCTAGCAATTCTCTGAACATTAGACCCATACAGCTGGGTCACAACTGAGAGAGACAAACCCAAGTGGATTCTGAATGTCAGTCACAATAGGAGAATTCCATTCCAGGATTGGCCTGGCTGGGTCACCCCCCAAGAGTACATACCTGGGGAAGAGACTTCTTCTCCTGCTTCTCCCCACTGGAGGGGATCTCCCTGACCATAGGAATGTGAGAGGGGGAGAACTGCAGTCCCACCTACCTCCACTGTTCCTCTTCCTTCCCTGCTCCAGATACTGGGGAGAGAGTGAAAAATGTGGCAGCTCTGCAGGAGAGTGTAGACTGGAGGAACAAGTACAGGGCTTGCCACTGTCAGATGGCAGGTTTTCTTTTCTTTTTTTAAATTTTTAAAATTTTTTTGCCTGTCTGTTAGTTCATCTATTTTTTAAAATATTTTTTGCCAGGCTCAGTGGCTCAGCCTGTAATCCTGCGCCTTTGGGAGGCTGAGGTGAGTGGATTGCCTGAGCCCGCAGGTTCAAGACCCGCCTGGGCAGCGAGACCTCATCTCTACAATAAATCAAAAATCAGCCGGGCGTGGTAGCACACACCTATAATTCCGGCTACTCAGAAGTCTGAGGTGGAAGGATCACCAGAGCCCAGTGGGTCGATGCTGCGGTGGCTGGGAGCAGCCACTGCACTCCAGTCTTGGTGACAGAGTGAAACTCCAACTCAAAAATATATATATATATTTTTTCTTTTATGCATGAATGTGTATGTGAGAGCTTGATCTGCATTCCATCCCTTTTTTTCTTTCCTTTTTCTATTTCTTTCTTCTTTTGTTTTTTGTTTTCTGTTTATGTGTACATGTGAATGATTGAGTGTTCATTTCCCAATATTTTTGTTGGTGTTTGTTTTTGCTTTTTCTTCTTTTTTTATTTTTCGGTGTGTGCCAATATGAATGTGAAGGCTCAATCTGAATTCCTCCCTCCCCCCAGACTTTCTGTTTTTCTTCTCCATTCATTTTGTGCTAGGCATGTGTGTGTGTGTTTTGTGTGTGTGTGTGTGTGTGTGTATGTATGTTTAGTTTTCCTGTTTTTTGTTTGTTTGTTTTTTGTGTTCCACTTTGTTGTTTTTCCAGTTTGTTTCAGGATATGTTTATATGTCTGTGTGTGTGTGTTCAATTGTATTTTGCTTTGGTTTCTGCTTTTATTGTTCTGTGTTTTCTTTTTCTTTTTTTCTCTTCTTGTCCATCTTATTTCCTTCTATTTTTCTCTGTGGTCCTCACCATTGTCCCTGTATCTTGGACTCAGGTGGCAGAGACATGTATCATCATATAGAGTGGTGATGGAGAGTGGATCTCAGGGAACACATACCATAATCAGTGAACATTGTAATTTGCAAGTAGTTTATGAATCTCAGCTCCTCATCCCTTATTTGACTTTCAAAACTACAAGAGACAGCAAAGTTTCCCACCCAAGTCTTGTTTCAAAATAGAACAAATCCAGAGCCCAACTCAGGGAAGAATAGAGAACTGAGCAAACATTAGAAGGAAAAGCTTCTCCCACTGACACTGAATAACAGAACTAAAGAGAAAAGCAAGAGATCTGCCACAAATGATATAAAACAAAAGGAAGACCACAGATAATTTCAAATGTAACAAAGAGAAAACTCCTGAAAAATTGACCTCAGAGCCCAAACAATGGAAGTCTTCATTGGCTGGGATTAAGGGATGGACGGAAAGAGTGAATAAGACTCAAGAAAGACAAAATGCAACACTGAAATAATTTGTAACAGAGATTTTGGCAGTAAAAAAATTCATCTAGGAAATAAACAACAAGATGACAGGCATGGAAAGCAGAACTATTCTAGTCAAAGAAAGAATCTCAGAACTTGAAGACCAGAACATGGAATTAACATGATCTGTAAAAGACATAGAAAGGAGACTCAGAAAGAAAGACCGAAACTTACAAGAGATGTGCAATTATATCAAAAGGCAGAACATATGTCTGATTGATATCCCAGAAGAAGAAAGGAAAATGGAGAACACTTTGAAGCAAGTATTCCAGAAGGTAATCCAAGAAAACTTTCCCCATGTCATCAGAGATGTGACCAGCCAACCATAAGAGATACAGACAACCCCCACAATACATCAAATGGGAAGACCAACCCCTAGACACATGGTAATTTGCCTACACAAGGTAGGCACAAAAGAAAAAATTCTAAAGGCAGCAAGAGAGAAAGGTCAGATTACCTACTGGGGAAAACCAATCAGAATAGCGGCAGACCTATTGGCACAAACACTACCAGCAAGAAGGGACTGGAGTCCAATATTCAAAGTGCTCAGAGATAAACAATTTCAACCAAGAATTTCCTATGCAGTCAAGTTCAGCTTTATCAGTGATGGAGAGTTAAAATCCTTCCCAGACATCCAATCCTTAAGAGATTATGCAGCTTCCAGACCAGCTCTACAGGAGACACTTAAAAAGATATTAAGCACTGAAGAAGAAAAAAAAATAATTACCACACCGTTCCCAAGAGAACAATAGAGTACAGAATCAACAGAGAATACATCATAACAACAAATTTGAAAACACACACATTCATCAACCCCAAAACTAAAAGGAACAGGCAAACAACAGTGAAAAAAAACTTATAAGAACCTCATGAGAGGAACAATCACATTTCAATAATCAGTTTGAATGTAATTGGACAAAATGCACCTCTGAAAAGACACAGAATGACAAACTGGATAAGAAACCATGACCCAATTATTTGCTGCATCCAGGAAATTCATCTCACCACAAGGGACACACACAGACTCAAAGTTTAAGGATGGAAAATGAGTTTCCAGGCAAATGGATTACAAAAAAGTCAAGTCATAATTTTAATATCAGAAAAAACAATCTTTAAGATATAAAAAATTTAAAAGTGTAAAAGGGTACATAATGATAAAAGGCTAAATCCATCAACAAGAAATGTCCATCCTAAACATATATGTCCCCAACACAGGAGCACCAGCATTCATAAAGCAACTACTAACTAAGTAAACTAAGGAAAGGTGTTGACTCTAAAACTATAATAGCAGGAGACTTGAATACCCCAATAATAGCCCCAGGTAGATCATTGAGGCAAAAAATCAACAGAGAGAGATCCAGAACCTAAATGTGACTCCTGACTAAATGGATCTATTAGATACTTACAGATTATTCCACCCAACAACCACAGAATATACATTTTACTCATCACCACATGGAACGTAGTCCAGGACGAATCACATCGTTGGCCATAAATCAAGCATAAACAAATTCCACAAGTTTGAAATCTTGCCATACACATTCTCAGACCACAGTGGAATTAAAATAAATATCAACACCAACACAATTTCCCCAAGGCCCACAAAGACATGGACACAGCATGATGCTGAAGTAACTACTAGATCAACACTGAAATCAAAGCAGAAATTAAAAGATTCCTGGAAACAAATGAAAATGAAGAAATATCTTACCAAAACCTCTGGGATTCCATGAAACAGTTCTAAGAGGGGAATTTATATCTCTACAAGCACATATCAAGAAAATGGAAAGATCACAAGTTGAGAGCCTAACAAATCACCCAGCAACTTCATTCCCTGATATTTACTTACATAAGCTGAATGCTTATGACCACACAAAAACCTGCACATGAGTGTGTATGGAAGGTTTATTCATAATTACTAAAACTTGGGAGTAATAACAGTGTCCTTCAGTAGTTCAACATATGAACAAACTGTGGTACAACCAGGCAATGGAATATTATTCAGAGCTTGAAAAGAAATAAGCTATCAATCTGTGAAAAGACATGGGGAAGCTTAAATGCATATTACTGTGAAAGAAGCCAGTCAGAAAAGACTACACACTGTAGCCTTTATGTGACATATTGTCATACTTACTATGACATTTTGGAAAAGACAGAACTATAGAGACAGTGGCTCCCTGAGATTGGGGGTAGGGAGGGATGATCAGGCAGAGTACAGAAGCCTTGTACGAGAGTGAAGTTATTCTATACAGTACTCCAGTGGTGAACACATGTCATTGTACAGTCATCAAAACCTAGACAATGTACAACACCTACAGTGAACCCTAATGAAAACACAGTGGACTATGGGTGATGATGATGTGTGAATATAGTTTCATCGGTTCTGACAATGTCCCCAGGTGGTGTAGGATGTTGATAGTGTCAGATTTGGGGCATGTGCAGGGTCAGAGAGTTTATGGGAACTCCTTGGGATTTCCACTTACTTTGGCTGTGAACCTAAAACTATGCTAAAAAATAAAGTTTACTAATTAAAAAGTATATACACATATATCCTTTGACGTTGTTAAAATTTACTTCATTCAATCTGTCCATTTATTTTACTGCTAGCTCTACCCTAGAGGTGATCAAATAAAGAAATGCATCTTTTCTTTTATATTATTGTTATTGATTCTAAATATCTATCCAATTATTAAGGAGTCTGACAAACCTTTTCCTCTTTAATAGCTGTGTTATTTATTGTTTCAGATGAAAGGTGACATAATGTCTATCTCCTAAATTAAAGAATTGATAATCTGTGATTCATTCCATCTCAGTACATCCATCTTCTCTCTCCTGGGATCTACATGGTGGTTGTTCCCTGGGTAACTCCAATTAAGTCAACATGTACATGAGCAAGACTCAGATGCTTTGAACTTATGCCTGTTGAAATCATCCTCTTTGCTCTTAGTAGGTTCACCCTCTTCAGCTACCTACTTTATAAATTTTATCTTAGTGTTACATTCTAGAAAGATACAAACATATTTAATTTTATAAATTAAAAACTAGCCGGGTGTGGTAGTGCAAGCCTGTAGTTCTGGCTACTTGTAAGGCTGAGGTGGAAGGATCACCAAGCCCAGCAAGTCGAGGCTGCGGTGGCCAGGAGCATGCCACTACACTCCAGTCGGGAAGATAGACTCCAACTCAAAAAAAAAAAAGAATACTAAAATATATAAGATAACAACAAACATCTACCCCCATTTTCATTTTCTATAATACTATCTATGCTATATTGAAATATACAAGATAACAAATATCTATCCCATTTTATTTTTACTATAATAATATCTATGCTATTATTAATGCATGCATGTGACACATATACTATGAATTATGTACAAGGCACATACTATGCTTGTCACACACTCAAAAGATAATTGTCTGGTAAATCTAATAAGCAAGATTAGAAATGAAAACTGTCAAGACAATAATATAAAAAATAAAAAAGCCATCCATATATAACACTAAGCTAAAGGTGTTGATGACATTAATTATTTTCTAAAACAATAATTTGCCCGGCATTGAGCTAAACAATTATCAAGTCACATACATAAGTGAAGTTTAAAAGGTGTTAAAGCTTGTCTTCATAAGTTGTACCGTAATCAAATAACCTCTATCTCTAAGGAACTTAAAAGAACCCATATTGACTGGCCTTATGAGCAATCATCTCATGTGTGATGTATGTCATAGGCAGTCGTAGGGTTCTGAGAATCCTGTGATTCTGACACGTGTTCCGTTATAGACCACAGGTTTACTTAGGCCACCTTTATGATCAATTATGCTCTTTAAAAAAATTTTTGTTTTTTTAAATTTTTTTTTACTTTGAAAACTGTGATTTTATTTTATGAATCAAAAAGAAATATATTCATGGTAAATTTAGAATGTTTAGTTTTCCATTATCTCTCAAAATACTTTCCAGATATTCACAGTGCTCAGAACTGTGTAAAAGTTAACATCAAATACCACATTTTAAAGAAAAACATTTAAATATAGGACCTATTTCTAAGAAACCCTTCTCAAAGGTCAAGGTATTGGCAATTCTAATTTTAAGATAAAACCATTGTGTAGAGCCGGGCTCGGTGGCTCAGCCTGTAATCCCGCGCCTTTGGGAGGCTGAGGTGAGTGGATTGCCTGAGCCCGCGGTTTCGAGCCCGCGGCAGTAAGACCTCATCTCTACAATAAATAAAAAAATCAGCCGGGCGTGGTAGCGCATGCCTGTAATTCCAGCTACTTGGAAGGCTGAGGCGGAAGGATGGCCGGAGCCCAGCAGATCGAGGCTGCGGTGGCCGGGAGCAGCCACTGCACTCCAGTCTGGGTGACAGAGTGAGACTCCAACTCAAAAAAACCCAGAAAAAACCATTGTGTTATTGGGAATTTAAGGAATAATAATTTCAAGGGCTGAAAATCAGATCTCTTTTAAAACAGAATTTTTAAAAAAATTTCAGAGGAATGCACACCTGACAACTCAAACATAATACTCTACCCAACTCCCAAACTATTAAATGCATTATTTCACCTTGGAGTAGGAAAATTATAAAATGGAATCTCTAAGTTATAACATATATACATTAATATGCCATTTTAACTGTCATCTTTGCTGGCAGAATAATATAAAAAAACAAATTCTATGTTCAAGGAACAAATGATAAATGCTCTTCTGGTTTTATTTAAGAATCCATCCCATTCTTTGTTATTTTCTACCCCCATATTTTAAAATCATGACCAAAGGCCAAGAGTCAATCCATTTCCCTGAACTAAACTGCCAGTAGGTACTGGTCCTATGTATGTGTCCTTTAACAAGCCCAATTCTATAAGAACATGACTTAAGAACACTTTAGAATTCCAAAGCCACTCTGAGACTGATGTTCCCAAAATCTAGTAGACATTATTCATGGGCTATTCATGTGTACTGAAGCAGGTCCAGCATGCAGGCCAACTTACTTGTTCAAATTCAGGTAAAACAGACAAAAAATGCTCACTATTAACAGAAGCTTATTTCATATAAACTAATTATGTTTTTTTCATAGAAAGAGGCTCGTAAGCCAATAAATTCTGATTTCAATCATCCAAAAAATTAAGCCTCTTCTTTTAAAGCCATTGTTACTAAAATAGAAGTTTTAAAATGAAAGAAAGCATATTTTCCTCCCAGAACCTGCATTTTGTAATTTGTGTAATATAACTTATTATTATTTTATTTTCAAATTTAGAAAGAACTCATGTATGGATGCTACTTAATATTTTTTCAGGTACCAAGTAATACCAACAGGATTCATAAATAGAATTTTCTCACAGAGGCAGGAGAGTTTGCTAACATTTAAAAAATACCAACTACTCTTCTTTCAAACATAAAAGATGGCTGAGAATTAGCAGTTATGATTAGTTTCTCAGTACAAATTTAAATCTTAAACTTTTTTTTTTGGCTAACACTTTAAGTAGTCAAATTTTACTCCACTTCCAGGTTTAAAATAAAAAAAAAAAAAAAGAATGAAGATTACCCAACTGGCAACAAGTCCCATATCCCTATGTTATTGTTAACCCAACAATTATAACCTACTGCCAGTAATTAAGTACCTGCTTGTTTTATTAAATAAGCACTGATCAGTTATATAAATAATAATCTGCAAGGATGGTACTTGGCACTAGCTTTAAGGTACCTAAAGCAGCAGCAGCAACTGCTGAAAGAGCCACGCTAGGGAGGAAATGCTCTAAAGGGTTCAGCAGCTGCCCACCCATCCCCCCACTCCCACCGAGTAATATATAAAAGCTCCTGCTAAAGTTTTTCTTATGCAAATAAAGGCATACCACCTAGTGTTCTAAGGACTAAAACTAGCAGCATTAGAGCAATAAAGTGAAAATAGGAAGCCTAAAGGAATGATCTAAAGCCTACTTAGGAGAAACAAAGCAGTAGACAGGACCCTTAGCCCCCTTGTGTTTTTAGGGAAGTCGCCAAATTAAACAGTCAGATTTACCCACGTTAACAAAATTTAACAACGCTTCCCCAAGATACCATAATAAAATTTGACCTTTCCAGTCAAAGGGCACAGGGAGGCCTCTCCCATGACCTGGAGTTGAATGAGTTCAAAGATTGGCAATAAAGGAAAAAAGAAAACATTAGGAGTGTGATGGGCACAAGCTTTGGAGTTTATCGAATAGTCACACCCAGCTTCTCCAGGAAACGGAGACCCTTTTCTTGTTATTCTTGTTGTGTCATCCAAAAGTTGTCTTTGTCTTTCATGATGTCTTCTAGAACTGCACCGTTTAGGAATACCATGTGCTTTCTGCGGGGTGGATCTTCAATGCGGATCTTAAATTTAGAAAGCTTTTCCACATCTCACTTTAAAACTCGTTCTAAGTAAAGCTGTTTAAGTTCTTGTTCCATAGTACATAGTAGACCCTCCAGAAAACACAATGTGTTTATAGAACTCAGATCTTGTATTAATATCAGCTGCCTGAATTGTGTTAAAAAGCAATTCAGCAACACCAACTCCCTCAACATTGGTCAAGTGAGGCTGAAATAAAGCTTCTGCTGCTTCGAATCTCTCTCCCCCTACTTTGATAATGCGTCCATCTGGGAGTGTGTACAATTCAACTAATACTGTGGTTTCTAAGGCCAGTTTCTGCTCCTGCTCAATATTATATCTCACATAACACAGTATTTCTTTAATAATGCAAACTGTTTCAAAATCAGCGGAATGGTTGAAAGCGTATCCTCGCTACAGAAGGAGCTTGATAAGGTATCTGGTAATATCCCTCTCCACAATATCCAATATCCTGGTAAGGTGAGGGAAAGAAAAGCCTTCATACACTGGGCAGATGTTAATTACACCATCTCCAGAGTCTACCACTACTCCAGTCAATAAACCTTGAGCATACAAAGTCAGAACTGCCTGAATGGCTACATACATGCCAGAAAACTGGTAAGTTTCAAACATTACCTCTACAATCTTCTCTCTGTTTTGGTTGGATTCATAGGCGTTTCTGTGAGTAAAATTTTACAATTTCTAGTATCTATGTTAAGTTTCTCTGGTCCAAATGTACAGTCCCACAGGTGTTTCATGTCACCCCAATTTCGTACTATGCCATTTTCCATAGGGTAGTTAACTTCTAACATTGAGCATAATTCACTTGCCTCATCACCAACCATAAGATACTTGATTTCAATGTTTCAAGGTTGATCTGATAATAGGGCTTCCAACCAAAGCTGGCAAGATGTGTTCTGGAAAGTTAGAGTCTGCATATCCACACTTCACAAACCCGATGCCATTGTCACACACCACCACCTTCCTGCCCTGGCTGTCCATCGTCCGCCCGGAGGAGAGTCACCGACGCTGCCTCACAACCTACAAATGCCACCGCCCAGCCCTTCTCTCTTCCTCCTCCTCCTAAATTTTTTAATTTTAAATATGTGGAGCACAATTCAGGGTTAGGTATACAAATGTTCATCATATGGTACCTTTGTTGATGAGGTGAGATCCCCATCCCCTGGCAGTTTCCCACCACTGTAAATCCCTTTCTTGTAGTATTGCAATAGTAGTTCAAGGTCCACTTATGAGTGAGAATATGTGATACTCAGTTCTTTGTTTCTGTGATAGATCACTCAGTATTATAGACTCTAAGTCCATCCAGGTTGCTGTGAAGTTCATGATTTTGTCCCTCTTTATGGCTGCGTAATATTGCATCATGTATATATACCACATTTAAAAAATCCAGACCTCTTTTGATAGGCAGCACGGTTGGTTCCATGTTTTTGATATTGTAAATAATGCTGCAATAAACACGCATCCGCAGATATTTTTTCATAGAGTGATTTGAGTTCCCTGGGTATATTCCTAGTAGGGGGATTGCAGGGTCATATGGCGGGTCAATTTTTAGATCTTTTAGGAATCACCACACTGCTTTCTACAGAGGCTGTACTAGTTTATACTCCCATCAACATTTAGAAATATTCCTTTCCCCTCTCATCCTCTTCAGCATCTGTTGTTTTTTGAGTTATTGGTGATGACCATCCTGACTGAAGTTAGGTGGTATCTCAGTGTGGTTTCAATTTGCATTTCTTTGATGACTAGTGAGACTGAGCATTTTTTCATATATCTGTTGGCTGCTCATATGTCTTCTTTTGAGAAGTGTCTATTCATATCTTTTGCACACTTTGTAATGGGGGCGTTTGTTTTTCAGCATGTTTGAGTTCCTTGTAAACCCTAGATGTTAGAACTTTGTCAGATATACAGTTGGCAAATATTTTTTCCCACTCTGTGGGCTGTCTCTCCATTCTCTCAATGGTTTCTTTGGCTTTGCAGAAGCTTGCCAGTTTGATAAGGTCCCACTTGTCTATCTTATCTCTTATGGCATGGTCACTTGGGGTTCTGATCAGGAATTGGTTGCCAGTTCCAATTTCCATAAGGGTGTCTCCTGCATTTTCTAAGCTTCTTACAGTTTGAGATCTTACATTTAAGTCTTTGATCCATTTACAGTTGGTTTTCTGGTATGGTAAGATCATTTATGTTTTAAGAAGAGCCTCTGGCCCACATTCTCAAGCTGCATGACTCATAGATAACTTGGAGATCATTAATTAGTCAACCTCATAACTTGGGTGAAAGAAAATCCAGCAAAAAGAACTTAAAAATAAAAGAAGTTAAACTTGTCTTTAAAAAAATTCCCAGAAGGAATATATTCTATGGAAAATTGTGTTGTTATTTCAAAAGAAGATTATGTGATCATGTTTTAAAGCAATGCACAGGTAAATGACCCATAGGAGGATTTTCAGCATGATTTAATTATAGAACTAACTTATTTGGCAATTTGTGTATTTGTGCATTTTTGGTTAGGTCATTTATTTGTTTCAGAACTTGTCTGATTGAATTTCTATGGATTACTGTTGCTAATGATAAAGACAATAATCTTTAGCATTTCTTGGATATTGGCAATATGTTAAACATTGTGTTAAGAGTTTTACAAGTATTTTCTCATTTAACTCTTACAAAACCCTGGCAAGATAGAGATTGTTATC
The DNA here is from genome assembly GCA_027257055.1 of Cephalopachus bancanus. Classification (NCBI taxonomy): domain Eukaryota; kingdom Metazoa; phylum Chordata; class Mammalia; order Primates; family Tarsiidae; genus Cephalopachus; species Cephalopachus bancanus. The sequence goes on along the minus strand of JAPVLO010001398.1, from coordinate 21,167 downwards.
ATACTTATTTTGTGGAAAGGAAAACTGAGACACAGTCAGCTACACCTCTGTTTCAGACTTCTCTTATAGAGAATGGTTAATCAACATTCAGCAGGAGCCAAAACAGACACACACCCCTGCCTTGGTCATGTGTACAACCTAGTGAGAAACAAACTAGGCAGACAATGAATGAAGCAACTTTCTCTGCTACTTCAGAACCCTGCCTTTGGTTAACCCTCTAGCTCTATTGCCCTAGAAACCTGATAAGAATGGATTGTCTGCCATATTGTTCAGTGGTGTTATTTATGAGAGCAAATAACCCATGTTGGACAACTGTTTCTGGACTGGTAGGAATTGTAAAAAAACCTATAAATATGTTGTGGGAATGCCACGCTTCAGGCTTTGAGTATGGTGACGCTTGTAATGCAGCATGCATTTTGTCTGTGGGCACACCATATGTGGTGGCCACAGAGTCGTTGAAAGAAATATTAGCTTCTGTGGAGGATGGGGCTGCTAATCAGGGAAGCCCACACCCTTTTCTAATATGGATGGTGCATGAATTGACTGACACCAGAACTCCTGCTGTGAAGAACTGTGAGTGCTGCCCTCCCAGCCAGCTGAGGTTTGTCAATATCCTTCTGCATATCTGGTTCTTGGTGTCTTACATCTTAGTTGTAGACGTCTATATATTTAGCTAAACCCAGGAGACTCTAGGGAGTATTGCAATAGGCAAACTGTGTGTATAGCAGGTGGTGGTAAGTGTCTGATTAGGACACATGGATGGGACATGTCAAAGAGAGAAGATTTGGTGGTGGGAATTAAAAGAAACAAAAATTAACAAGGTGGTCAGGGAGGATCTCACTAAAAAGATAACCTTTTGTAATATACCTGGGAAACATGTGCAGAACACACAAAACAGCAGATGCAGAGTCCATGCAGCTGTAAGCTCTGTGAGGGCTGAACCTCTGATTTGGTTACCCACTTTTCCTACAGAATATAATCCAGTGCTTGATATATATTAGCTTAAAAATAAGTGAATGCTTTCAAAGTTGTACAGATAATAAAAGGCCAATTTGGGTTTAGGAACATAAAGGCATGACTTGTCTACACCTCCCCTGGGCACCTAGAGCATCTGAACAACCGTGAACGACAGCTCTAGCATTCATCAGGAACAGGTGTCTCTTGGGACATTGAACAGCACCAGTTGACACACACACACACAAGGTTTCTTTTGATTTTTTTGCCAGGATGAGGTGAAGATCTGCTTAGGATCTTTTTATATTCAACAGTGTGACTCACTATCTCTATGCAGGTGTTCTTCAGTATCATCATGGACATAGGTATAATTAGTAATTATCATACTTGGCTTATTACAAATATTGAATTAAAAAGAAACAAGGTCTTCAATTTTATAAATTGTCTTGCCAATCTGAGCATTTCCGCTGTTAGAAATATGAGTCAAATTTCAGTTTTAAGAAATAGAATATGTTCTATTTAGAGAATATTGTTGTGGGCTAGGTACACTTTCAAAAATACAAATTCACCAGAAGGTAAAATTTTCTGTAATTATGTTTAGATTTTCACATTTTATGAATTTGATTTCTAATATTTAAAACTTACAGTTTTTTCCTTGCATCGTTTTTAAGCACAAGCCTATAATTTAATAACTACTGATGAAAAATACTGAATAAGATAATTATGCAAGCAATTTATACAGAGCCATATGTGCATAAAAATCTGTGCTGATCCAGTGTAGGTGTCCTTTGAATACTGGTAAGATTATTAATCTTTTTTGTAAAAGAGAAATTAAATAAATCCAAACAAATCATAATTCCTGTCATGATCAATTCTTATACTGTTTGATTGATATGTGTGCAGTGAGTTATAATTTAAGATATATAATTAAGATAAAACTAGCTTCCAACAAAGTAAACCTTATGATCTAAGAAGAAATGACTATGAATGGCTGCTTTAAATGCCATGCCCATGTGTTATTTTTTTTGCATTAAGTAATGATTTTAATAAAAGTCTCGAGTTTCTGTTCTGAAAGCTATTACCTCTTACTATTGGATATAACTCTGTCTTGAGGGCAAAGGAAACAGCACCTCATGTTTTTCTTAGACACGATATGAAAGCATTAATTTCTTCCTGCTGCTTCAAGGGAACTCAGTGCTGTAGGGCAAGTCAATGCAAAATGAATGCATTTCCATGCATAATCAAGATAGTTGAGGGACAGTGGGCGTCTATTTTTCATTCCAGCATCCAGAAAGGTAAAATGATATGTGAATTTTCTTCTAAAGAGGTGCTTTTAGGAAACACAGACAAAAATAGCAAAACACTGAGAAAGTCAGTTATTACTGCGATTTCTTGGCAGCCAAGACAGATGTGAGTTTAGCCCTTCCTTTTCTCCTGTTTCCCTCAACAGGACAATTTGAAAATCTGAAAAATTTTCAGATTTTGAAAATTGATTGAAAAAAAATTTTTTTTTTCAAAAGATTGAGAAAAAAATCTGAAAAAAAAACTTTACTTAAGGAATTGGCTGTGAATCACAAGTGACAGACTTAGTATTTAAGGATAATATATTTAGTCCTTGTAATGTTGCTATGGACTCATTGACTTCTAAATACCCCTTATGCTTTAAGTGAAGAGCATAGATCTGCATTTTGTGCTTAAAAATTGTAATCACCAAATCACTACAGGTCCATTTTTTCTAAGGCCTGTTTTTCTTGCTTGTGAGATTTTTCTAAAATATGAAGGAGCTAAATTATAGAAAATGTTTCAAATTGCCACTAGCTGGTTTTGGCTAAAGAGCCATGGATATTTGATGTTGAAATTTAAGTTTTAGAATGCTTGGAGAAAATGACTAACAATAAAAAAACTAACTTTCATAAACTCTACATTATAAATCCTGTGAATTTTATACTCATGCCAAAAGGGTACATTTTATTTGTTCAAATTCTACATTTCTGGTTGTCTTTTTAGAAATAGGTTTTGCATTTACTCAAATCGTTTAGAGTATGGCTCACCAAAAACAGGAAGGAAGAAAGGAAGACAGGGAAGAAGGATAGGAGGGAGGGAGGGAAGAAATGAAAGTGTGATGTCCTTAGGGTTGACTGATTGCAAATGCAGAAATGGCTTTGTAGCCTTTTGGTCATGCTGCCATGGATTCTCTCATTGATATGTTGGCCACATTTTCATCAATCTTACAAGAATAGTCTTCATTTGTGGGTAAGAGAGGGGATTACAGATGATGGTTCTTACTTCGTTTCCTGGGGTTACAGGTAGTACAGGTCTGCAAATGGCACTGGCTCATGGGTTCATGCATAGTCCTGTGTGTGTTTTAACCACCAGAATGCATTTGGAAGATCAACCAAAACAGGTTTCTGTAATTCTTCATTCTTCTATGACTTGGAACCCATGAATCCCTGGGAAATTCTTTCAGCTTGATTTGTTTTAGTGTCCAGGTACTCCCTGATGGGATTATGCATCTTGATTGATTTTGGAATATCAGTTGAAAGAGAAACAATGTGATTGATTTCAAACTCAATGGAATCACCACATTATAAAACATTACCTTTTGTTGTTTATAAATAATATATTTATATTTATAAACAATAAATAATAAATAATACATTCTGTCTATAAAGGAGCAAATCAACAAATGCCTATATGGAATTAAATATGAAAATTGTTGTTTATCTGTTCTCCACAACCTCAAGACTTTAAAGTTAACTATTCTCCCAATATTGTATGCATCTTTCCTTTCTGTTTCTGTGCATTTATAAACCTTGGCATGCACACAGCTAGTCATTTTTTACTATAATAATCATATTGCACGTTATTTTAATTTTCTATTGCTATAGCAAATTACCACAATGTAGTGGCTTACATCAACACAAACGTATTTGCTCAGTTATATATATTTGAGGTCTAGCTTGGTTGAACTAGGTTCTCTTCTTTGGATTTCACAAGGCTGAAAGCAAGGTGTTGGCCAGCCTTAACTCTGATGTGAAGGAAAGAGGTAGAATCTGCTTCTGAGCTCTTTACTGTTGGTAGAATCTAGTTGCTATAGATCTCTCATCCTTGCTTCCTTGTTGACTGTGATCTTCAGCTATTCAAGGCCACTCACATTCTTTTTGACATAGTCCTCTCCAACTTCAAAGCAGCAAAATTATGTAAAGTTCTTCTCATGCTTCAAATCCCTCTGAATTTCCTTCTACCCTCATTCAGGAGAATGCATTGCTTTTTAAAACTTAGATGATTGCATTGGACCATATTGATAACAACTGTGACCTTGTTTTAAGGTTGGCTGACTGTTGACCCTAGTTGGATCTGCAGAGTCCCTTTCAAAGATAACGAAGAGGTATTCTTAGGAGTAACACAAGGAACAGGTGATTATGGAAGCCAAAATTCCACCTCCATACTTGTTATTGTGTGACTTGCTTTATTTACTTAACAGTATACCTTTGATCTTTTTCTATGGATTCAATTGTTCCTGTTATCTTTCCATTTAAAATGTTTTGTCTTTTTATAGCATGGCTATTCAAATTTTATCTTTTCCCTATTTGTGAAAATTTCAGTTGGAAAATGTTTAGCTAATATACATACATATATATATACATGTATATGTATACCTGTGAGTCAGTGGTAGAAAAAAATAGACTTTTGAAATCTGATTGTCTGTGTCATTTAGTAGCCTCACTCCTATACTTGATGAATCCTGAGTCGGTTATTCAACCTCTTTAAATTTTGCAATTTGCTTATTTGTAAAACAAGAATAATACTATCTACTCATAGATTTATTAGAGAGATTAAATGCACTAATAAAAGGAAAAAGATTATCCTGGCACAAAATATGTACTGAACCTGTGTAAGTCATTACTTTGCCATATAAGTATGATTCATGCTTATAATTCTGTGGCATAACTACCTAGAAGTGGGATTTGGCTCAAAGAACAAACACACTTTTAACTAAGAAAGATAAGAACAATTTGCGTTATGGTAAATCCACCCTAGTAATGAGGTCATCACTTTCTGATTTTTTCCTGACTCTCTAATGTTGGGTTAAGTATTTAGCAAGCATTTATTATGTGCCTATAATGTATCAGGTACTTGTTAAGCATATAGGATAGAATTATGAGCAAAACAGGCATGGTCCTCATTCACTGAATTTATAACTTGGTAATCTGTCAATATGTTAACAAGATAATCAAATAAAATTTAATTATAAATTAATAAATTTTCTCAACAGAGAACTGGGTCTTGACCAAAAGCAGTAGCCATCATAAAACTCATATTAATATAATATTGGACTAGGAAATAGGAGAGAGGGGATGAGATTACACCTCAAAGGAAGAAAATTATTGTTTTAGTAATAAACTGGATATAGGTATAATATTAACAAATGTCATCATGAATAAGAATTATTAGGATAACAACTAGCTTTCCACCTTACAAAACTATATAGAGAGTAATGCCAATAATTAAGGTAAGGGACAATGGAAAAAGGTCAACTTGGGAGGAAACAATCATGTTTTTGCATGTACACACACCGAATCTGAGAATTTGCAACTCCAAAGGAGAGATGTGAGATATGGAATAAGATATTTGGAACACAGGAGAGGTCTGAGCTAGAGATAGATCTTTTGGAGCTATGATTCTAAAGCAGTAATGGGAGCCATGGGGGCAGATAAGACCGTGTAGCTCTAAAGTCTGAAGCAGCATTGTTTAGGATAGGAGCTACTGCCACATGGGTCTACTGGGCACTTCCAGGTGGAACTAGTCTGAATCTGAAGTCACACCCGAGTTTGAAGACTTGAGAAGAAATAAAGAATGTAAAATATTAATACTTGCTTATATTGGCTGCATGTTGAGAACACATTTTGCATATATTGAAATATTAAAATTAATTTTGTTTCTTTTTATATTTTTGATGTGACAACTAGAACATCAAAAATTGCAAGTGATATTTGTGTTTCATACTTCCATTAAATAGTAGTGCTGTAATGAGAAAAAAGAACATATATACATGAACTTTGAGAAAATCAAATATTTAAAGGCTTAGTAGAGAATAATTAGCTGCAAAAAGTATTGTAAAAGAGTGGTTAGAGTCGTAAGAGGAAAACCAGATTTATTTGGAAGCGAAGTAGAGAGTATGCTTTAAGATAAATTGTTCTATGCTAAGAAATGCTCAGAGATCGAGAAACAAATTGAAAAGTCTGCATTGGATTTTGTGATTAGGGATTTTTTGAAGGTTGTAACATTACTTTTAGTAGAGAGAGAGATGAGTGGAAGACTGCTTTTGGAATGCTGATTAATACACTTAGCATAAATATTTGGAGATTGGGAGGGCAGACAAATCTTAGCAATGTGGCTGCTTTCACAGAAATGAGATGAAGGGGTGTGTTTTAATATGTGGAGACCTGAACTTGTTTAAAAGCCAAGAGAGCTGCCCAGAAAAGAAGGAAATGTTTTGTTGTAGGAGAAGTCTGAGTTAGTGTGTAGTCTATCGTTTCTGGAAAGCAGAGTAAGAGAGACCTCCTATAAGAGCACTCATCATATTTTTAAATAGCTGTGCTTTCTTGTCTGTATCCATCATTATACTTTAATAATTAGGGTCAAGAGGACAGGAACTATTTCTTCCTCGTAGTTTAATTCTCAACACATACAATAAAGTTTTCTATACTTAGTATAGCTTCAAGATACATCTACTGCTTAAAGAAATCAAGAGTGTTGAATATATGAGTTTGCAATACATACAATGATCACAATGAACAGCTCTTGGATTTTTTACAGACTGTATATGCACATGCCAGGCCATAGAACCTGTGGATGCCTAGAATTTCTGGAAGCTTGGAAGCTTAAAAGAAAGGGTAATTTTAAAATGTCAATTTTTAAAAGTGAACAAAATAATCAAAGAGAAGTGAACAAATCCCAAACCACCTTCCCCTTGAACTTTCAAATCTTGGCAGTTGTTACTGGGTTTCTTGATGTCTGTCATCACTTTATTTTAGGGTTTAACGAGGTCATTTCATCTTATAACTTCCCATTTTATTACACCTCCCGATGAAGTTCTGCTATTAAGACTGCTTTTGCTGAGTTGTGTGCCAGGACCAAGCTGTGCACGAACCTGAACAAACAAGAAAACTGCCCATGATTCAGAGCCACTTGAAAGTTGGAATTTCCTGACTTTCCCTCTTCCCTTAGTGTGTGTCCCACTTTTCTTGGTAATGTATTTCTCTGTTGGTCTTAGTATACATGAAAGAAATGCATGAAGTCCAGAGAACTGTGTTTTTGGTGTAATGGTCTCATTTTGTTATAGGTAAGCATATTCACTGTTTTCTAGAAAATAAGTCAGGAGAATCCAGGGAAGTTCTGGAGATACTATATTTTGAGCAGATAACATTAATTGAACACTTAAATTTTTCATAGACTGATGTAAGCATTTTAGAGGACTGATGTGTTTAATCCTAAAACAAAGATATAGGGTATATATTGTCAACACTGTCATTATCAGTATCATTATCATCTTCATTTTATGAATGAGCTGTTCATTTCATAAATGAACAGATAATTTCATAAATGAACAGGTAATAAGTTATAACATATATAACTTATTACATAATTGGGATTTGAGTCTAGATACTGTGACTCTATATCCCTGTAACTACTAAGTTACACAGATTTGCTAAAGCCAGAAGGAAATAAACTGTTACTAGCCATACTCACATATCACCAGGAATAGGAAACCCAATGATCTTAGAAATGAGGTTGAAGATAGTCAAGTGATCTTTTAAAATTATAAAGAAAAGAAGGGTGTGGTAGATGATACACTGACTTGAGACCTAGCCTTGAATATTCACTTATCCTTCTGTTACAGAATGTCAGGGTTTCACTGCACCAGCAAGCCATTCACTGAGACAAGGAGTATTGCCAGGGGAAAAGGTTTTATCATGCTATGGATTATACCAGCCAGAGAGATGGGAGAAAATCTCAAATCTGTCTCTCTTAACTGATGAAAATTTGGCATAGCCAGGAAGAAATGTAGCTATGTACTGGAAAACAGAAATTAGAAAGGGGTGTGTCATTGTCCAAATGTGGTGATCTGGTGAGTTTCAGTTCCTTGATACTATCCAGGAGGCCTGACCATAAGACAAATATACATTTTTCAAGTTTTAAGACCAGGAGGACCAATTTCTACATTTGTTCAAGAAATTGTGAACATCAGTTCTATGGGAAAATTGAGCTGGCGTCACAGCCGAAAAGGAATTGTGGCTTTGTCAACAAGTTAAATTTTTCGGTCTCAATTTCTTTCTCTGGAAAGTCAGTCGGTTTGACTGTCCATATGGTCATTTGGAGCCACAAAATAATGAAATTTCTGATAAATTCCAATAAACAGATTTCATGTTAAAAAATGCTGAATATGTAAATGGAAAAGGACACTATGACACATTTTCAGTGAAATCTTTAAACCAAACTGTATCCAGCTTTATTAAAGATACTTTTCATAAACAATCATGGTATTTCAGGCAGGACATGGGCAGACAGTCTTTAATAGTATACAACAACTTTCAAACTCCCTTCTTTAATGGACTACAAAAATCAGAAAGCCATTACAAAAACCCAATGAAGTCTTCATTTGATGCTCTGAACAGGGAAAGTTTAGAGTGAGGGTTGACATTTCATATTTAGCATGTTGTTTGACAACTTTTCACAAGCCGACCCTGACTTTCAGGAAATGAAATGAAAATGGCAGAATTATTCTGAAGATCCACAATCTATAAATAAAACTGCTGCTCTTATGAGGGATGCCATCTCAGCGGCATCACTGACATACTGGTAACCAATTATTTGGGGTCTGGTCCCAACAGATGTCTGGGTTTAAGGGAGTTAAGTCTATGCTGAAGGCAGAAAGGGAGAAGAGGACATAAGAAAATGAATGTTTTTCCACACCACAAGGCGTTTGTACCAAGGTGGCTCTGTGTGTCAACGTCGGGGAATCCTCCTCCTGGAAGCCAAGAGGAATTCTTTTAAAACTAGAAGGGAAAGGTGTTCTCCCCACATCAATCCAGCTTTGGAGACGTTCTATTAGTGACATATGCCCCTTTCCCAAAAAGCAACAATGAAGTGTACTGTGTGCTAACAACATAGCTTAAAAAAAAATCTGCATTTTTATAAAACTTGATAAAAAATAGTATTTCAAACTGTACAGTTACCAGAAGTACACAGTTATCAAAAATGCACACACTTCACTTGGCATCGCCAGCACCTTCAGCTTTCTGTGCCTGGTCTGTTTTGGCCTCTCCATTTTCTGCAGGGTTATTTCTCTCCTTGCCAGCATCGGCTTTTCCCCTTTTTTCTTTGGGTACCTTCTCTCCCTTCTTAGCTGGGGCCTTCTTAGACTTGGGCTCTGGCTTTGGACGAGCAGGTTTAGCTGACAACCTTGCAGATCTTCTCTGGGGTTTGTCCTTCACCTTGGTTTTATCTCTTTTAGCATCCCCTTCAGCCTTTCTCTTGGGCATAGCGGCGATGGCAGCGGAACTAAGGCGTTGGATGTGAGGATGGAGCAGCGCACGGGCTTTGGACAGTCTGGGGGTCGTTCTTGCCTCTTCTTCTTCACACTGCTCCTCAGTGAAATCTTTATGAGAGAAATCTCTTAAATTTTCCTTTTAAAACGTTTCTAGCAAGTATGATGGATGACTAACTAGATGTTAATTGTTCACATCTACTGATTAAAGAAGTTAGGAGGATTTTAGAGCATTGATTTAATAAGGAATGACACTTAAATCATAATTAGCTTATTACACTTTAACTGCAGTTTGAATATGTGCGATGGGAAGGATTTAAAAAGATTAATCTTTTTCAGGGACCTAGTAAGTGCTATATATTACCCAAGAACATCTTCTAAACTGATGGAAACAATGATTATGCTGATTCTTTCTGGTATATTGATACCAGAGGGAAAAGCAGGACATCCAGTCTTCAGATAGATCACAAGCTCTTAGTGTCAGCTTTCAGCGGTTACACAATTAACACCCTTGTGCCTCTTTTCATGGGGAAAATTTTCATGGTACTGAACAATGAAAAATCCACTTCTCAGCCTGTACTTCATAAAAGAAGCTATTCTGCTCTTTCTCAAAGTTGTCAGACATAAGTCCTACTACTACCCTGGATTGGCAGAGCTCTGCCAGCACCAGGGAAAACTCAGCTTCAATAAAGAAAACAGCAACAATATTTTCAAGAATAATTGAACAAATATCCCCGTTTAAGAAATAAAAAGCATCTTGAACTGAATTAACCTTTCTGCCTTGCCTAAAGCTGGAGTACATTATTGTCAGGCATATCCTTATGTTTTTACTACATATGTCTGTATCCCTAAACAATATATTTGCATTTTTTTATTGTTGAAATGTGACATAGCTCAATACACACAATTTCCTCTGCTTGAGTTCAGAACCAATTGAGAGACAGATAAAGAAGTCACGTAGGTGAACATAGCTTGATGGTTGGCTTAGAGGGTGAGGATTCCTTGTGCAGCAACAATCAACTCTTGAGTTCTGAACTCCAGAAATAGAATAATTTACTCATGAAAAGGAGAGGATAATTGTAGACCTTCCCATGGGAGGTAAATGGTCTTGCCTGTAGGAACACACCAGAATGCATCTCTGTAAGGGTAGATAACTCTCAACAAGGAGGAGGAGTGTGAACCAAAGGATTTGTAGAAGCCTGGGAAAGAATACAGTTATCACCAGGAAATTTCTTTTTTCATGATAAATACAAGTCATCTCCTACTCCCAGTAAGGAGGAAAAGTTACTTTATAGCCTCACTGTACAAAGGTCTTAGTTATTGCATGCATAAATGTATGCAATATATTTTAAAGTTCTAGTCATGTGGACACAGTTTCATTTCAGGTTAGAGGCTTAATATTCCTGTGTTATCCTCAGGAATTTAAGTTGAAAAATCATTTGAGACAATGGTACACAGTGGATTAGTGAACTAATTGGACTCCATTTGACTGGTTGAGATATGGAGTTGGAAAAGGCAAATGTGTAAAACTGCTTACCAAAGTCTGGCCTATCTGGCTTATTTTATTTGTCTGTGCTACATGTTCTGGTTGAATAACTCACAGCCCAGCAGGTTTATTCCTTGTAACAGAAGCAATTCTGCAAACATGAAAATGAAATAATCTTAATCAGTGTGAAATTATATATCTGTACATTCAAAATAAGAACATATATACATATATAGATTGATGTGTTGTGCATTCGTTCAAAATGAGAAAATATGTAAGTATATATGCATATGACCCAAATTTAGCATTACATACCTAGCTTTTGAGTATTTGCTAAGTCTTAAATAAAATAAAGTCTTCTCTTTCCCACTATTTCTATACACTCAGTTTAATTGGGCAGCTGAAGGGTTTTGAATCATGCATTATTTGCCTTCAGAGACCAGATAAATTTGCTGTCTTCCTTGTCCTTATATAATACTCTAAAGTTGAAAAGCCATTTTCAAATTACAAATTGAATGAAAGAAGGCAGGATGAGCCAAACAAATCTATAGCATTTTAGGGCGATATCAGCATTTATACTTTAGAAAAAGAGGGTTAGGACAATAATAGAATTGTGAATTCTTTGTAATAATATTTTATTTATGGTGATAGGATAATAACACAGTCCTTTCTGTCTGACAAACAGGGAATGCCAAGGGGCCTGGGAGTTTGTGTGGGTAATCTCCCTTTGTTTACTACAAGGGAGATTCTTAATGCTGTTTGAAGTCACTTCTTGGATGTGGTATTTGAGAATCTTTGCGTATGATGTTCCCTTTGTGCAGGTAAAGATGTGCATGACTCTGCATGTATTCATCGGTATAAAGCAAAATGGGCAATAAAATTAATCAAAAAATAAACTCGAATATCAGTGAACAGAAAGGCTGCTGCAACACATCTGTAGAGCTTTCATAAACACTTGCTCATTTGAAACTCACCAGCTCCCCTTAAAATGAGCAGATGTTGCCTCCATCTTAGAGGAGGGAACTGGCAGGGATTTACTCAGGGGTCTCAGTTGAGTTAGTTACTGCTATTAGTGCCATCGTAATGATGAGCAAGCTGAGTCACAAAGAGTTAAATGATCTATCCCAGGTAACATGGCTGGAGAGTGGGAGCTGAATCTGGGTGGTCTGATCTTGGAGCCTGTGTGCTGACCTCTAGAGTACTGTGAAGGCAAATGTCTCTGCCCAGATCAAAATATATTTACCATGTTATCAAGATGTACTCTTAAGCAACTCTAAAAGAACCGTGCCCATTGACTTTCCTCCTCAGCATTTTATTTTCTTAAGTATTTGATGTCTTTGGACGTCTCTTTTTAAAATTTCTTTCCTTTGACTTCCATACTGATGAAAATAATCATGTTATATTTGCATATTGTTTTTCTGTTATTTTTGCTTACACTACTTTATGTGTACAGAGCTAGAACTTTGTAGGAAAGTCTTGCTGCTATTATTATTGTGGGAATAAGGGAGTTAAGGTACAGACATGCTCAATATCTGGATCACAATTACACAGTTGAAGTGCATGAACTACATTCTAAAACTTCTGTCTTATGACACTGGAGATGCACAGTTTCTGTTACAAAATGTTTCCTCAAATTTTATTTCTGTAATTTTTTTCCAACTGAGTGAATTAGATATTCAAAGTTAAATTAATTTTGCTCATATGAACCACATCTGAATTTGATTATGATTAAATCTGATTTTTGTTTGTTTGTTTGTTTGTTTTTGAGTTGGAGTCTCACTGCGTTGTCCTGGCTGGAGTGCATTGGCATCGATCTACTGGGCTCTGGCGAGCCTACCCCTTCAGCCTTCCATGTAGCCAGAACTACAGGTGTGAGCTACCACTCTTGGCTAATTTTTATTTTATTTTGTTGCAGAGATGAGATCTCACCATGTTGCCCAGGCTGGTCGAGATTTTTTTGTTTTAAAGGAGGAATTACTGTTTATTCAACTATTCCAAAAAGAAAGATACAAAGTCCCAAATGGGAAAGAGATACTTACAACACAGAAACAGGTTAAGAATTAGTATTCAGGCGCTCCCACCTCCCGCCCCGGCGCTCCCGCCTCCCGCCCCGGCGCTCCCGCCTCCCGCCCCGGCGCTCCCGCCTCCCGCCCCGGCGCTCCCGGCGCCCCGGCGCCCCCGGCGCCCCCGGTGCCCCCGGCGCTCGGCCCGCGCAGCTCATCACAACCCGGCCCGAGAGGAGATCCACACAAATAGGCTTCAAGGAAGATCTGCAGGGATTGCTGCCAAATCTCCTGTGTCTGAGATTGTGCTGCTAGCTCGCGTGGGGCTTCTGTTGCCTGCTCGGAGGCAGGCAGCCATCTTGTTCCTGTCCGGCCCCACCCCCTCTGGGGCGAGCAGATGAGATAGCACCACCTGCTGGCGACTCAAGGTAACAACACCGAAACGGGAGAAATAAGCCTGATAAAGACATAGACCAAACTGCTAAAGGAAGGTTGAACTGAACTGTCCTCCACAGCAGATCAGGGGCAATTGACTCTAACTGCAAACTAATTCACCAGCTTGAAAAGAAAACTAGAAATCAGACCTGAAAGGACATTGGACTTAAACGAAAGGTCTCAGAGTGTGCTTCATTGATTCTATTAGTTTAATGACTTAATTCTATTCCTACAGTATTGTTCCCCTTTTTTCTCTTTTCCTTTTCCTTTTCTTCTCTTTTCTTCTGTCTGTAAACCATGTCTTTGTATAGAGGAACAGCACACCAATAAGGTGGTTGGATAGTGGGTATGTTAGCATCACGATATGTTTAATTCGTGGTTGTATGAGAGTTGGTTCGACTGTAGCTGTGGTCCATCGTTTTTAGCTGTTTCAGTATAACCTCTCTCTGTATTTGTTGGCACACTCGTTAGTTTCCTCCCTTACTCCTCTATCTCTCCACTCCCCTCTTCAACCCACTATCTGCTCCATTCTCTCCCCCCTGCTAACCACATTTTATTTCAGGGAGTAAACCTACAGCCCCACTGCACGGACAGACTCCAGGGCAGTGGGAAGTGGGTTCCACATTATCCACATGCCTGTCAGCGAACACCAGGACCTGCAGACAGATTTTGAATCACAGCTCTCCCCTTAAATACATCTCAAAACTGCAAAAAGGACCACCTCCAACCTACAGTGCAACTTCAAAATTGAACAAAGTAAGACGACATACATAAAGAATGGGAGATTGAACGAACAGAAGTAAAACCAGCCCCTTTACCCCTGAAAAACAAAATTAAAGAAGACGGTGACGTGGAGGAAAGGAAGAAGTAGGGAAGTGGAAAAACCGCACAAATGAAGAAAAACCAAAAGAAGAATATAGGTCTTGCACAGACCCCTGGGAGATCAGACAATGAGAAAACAGATTCTGGAACACAGACAATGAAGAGTCCCCAGAATGACTGGTTACATGCAACAAACCCAGACATCAAAACATAAATGGAGAGAATTAAAAAATTGAGGAGAGACAAGAGGAAAATAGGAAGGAGCTGTTGTCAGAAATGACAGCAGTAAAGAATACTGTGATGGAAATGAACAACAGACTAATAAGCATGGAAAGCAGAATCAGCCAAGCAGAAGAAAGAATCTCAGAGCTCGAAGACCAAAACACAGAACTAACCCAAACTGTCAAAAGCATAGAAAAGAAGCTCAAAAAGACAGAACAAAACCTGCAAGAGATGAATTATCACTTCAAGAGACCAAACCTGAGAATAATTGGACTTCCTGAGGCAGAAAGAGAAACAGAAGCCACACTGGAACAAACATTCCATGAAGTCATTCAAGAAAACTTCCCTCATCTCAGTAAAGATGAAAAAATTCAAGCACAAGAGATTCAGAGAACCCCTGCAAGACAACAAACGAGAAGACCAACTCCCAGACACATAATAATTCGCCTAAACAAAGTAGCTATGAAAGGAAAAATCCTAAAGGCAGCAAGAGAAAAAGGCCAGACTACCTACCAGGGAAAACCAATCCGAATAGCAGCAGATTTATACACAGAAACCCTTCAGGCCAGGAGAGCCTGGAGCCCTATCTTCAAAGTACTAAAAGAGAAACAATTTCAACCAAGAATAACCTACCCAGCTAAACTAAGCTTCATTAGTGAGGGAGAATTAAAATCTTTTCCAGACATCCAATCCCTAAGAACCTACGCTGCCACCAGACCACCGCTACAAGAAACACTCAAGAAAGTACTGAACACAGAAGAAAAAGAAAAAAGAACATCAGCATTCTTCACAAGAGTACAGGCAAAAGATTAAAAACACACCTGAACCAACTCCAAAACCCAAAGAAAGACAACAAATAAACAGTAACAACTCTGTAAGAACCTTATGACAGGGATCAACTCTTGCATTTCAATTATTAGCCTAAATGTGAACGGACTAAATGCACCGCTGAAAAGACATAGATTGGCAAAATGGATAAAATATCATCAGGCAACAATCTATTGCCTTCAAGAGACTCACCTCACTAGAAAGGACACCCACAGACTCAAGGTAAGAGGATGGGAAACAATCTTTCAGGCGAACGGAATACAAAAGAAAGGAGGAGTAGCCATCTTAATTTCAGACAAAATATCCTTCAAACTATTAAAAATCAAAAAAGATACAGAAGGTCACTACATAATGATAAAAGGTTCAATCCATCAACAAGAAATATCTATCCTAAACATATATGCACCCAACATAGGTGCACCAACTTTCATAAAGCAACTTCTTGGAAAACTAAAGAAAGATATTGACTCTACCACTATCATAACTGGGGACTTTAATACCCCACTCACAACCCTAGACAGATCATCAGGACAAAAAATCAGCAAGGAGATCCAGAACCTCAATGTGACCTTGGACCAAATGGACTTAATTGATACTTACAGAACACTCCATCCAAAGACCACAGAATACACATTTTACTCATCACCACATGGAACATATTCTAAGATCGACCACATACTCGGCCATAAATCAAGTATAAGCAAATTTAAAAGGACCGAAATTCTACCAAACACCTTCTCGGACCACAGTGGAATAAAAATAAATATTGACACCAACAAAGTCCCCCCAAAACCCACAAAGACATGGACACTAAACAGCACGATGCTAAACAACTCCTGGGTCAATGACGAAATCAAAACAGGGATCAAAAGATACTTGGAAACAAATGAAAATGAAGAACCATCTTACCAAAATCTCTGGGATGCCCTGAAAGCTGTAGTAAGAGGGGAATTTATATCCCTACAAACACACATGAAGAAAATGGAAGGAACAGAAATTCACAATCTAACAAGCCACCTAAAGAAGCTGGAAAAGCAAGACCACAAAAACCCTAATTTCAGCAGAAGAATTCAGATCACCAAAATAAAAGCCCAAATCCAGGACATAGAAGACAAAAAGATAATACAAAAAATCAATGAAACAAAAAGCTGGTTCTTCGAAAGAATAAACAAGATCGATGGTCCCCTAGCTAGACTGACCAAGAAAAAACGAGAAAAAAAACAAATAAGCATAATCAGAAACACAAAAGATGAAGTCACATCTGACCCTGAAGAAATACAAAAGATCATTAGAGACTACTATGTACACTTGTATGGAAACAAACTTGAAAACCACAAGGAAATGGAGGACTTTCTGACATCACACAATCTACCTAGGTTGGAACAAGAAGAAATTGAGACCCTAAATAGACCAATTACAATCAAGGAAATCGACTACGTAATAAGAAAACTTCCTACAAAAAAAAGCCCTGGTCCAGATGGCTTTCCAGCAGAATTCTACAAGACATTCAAGGAGGAGCTGATACCAATCCTACTGAAGGTATTCCAGGCGATAGAAAAAGATGGAACTCTCCCCAAATCATTTTATGAAGCCAACATCACACTGATACCCAAGCCAGGTAAAGATCCAACAAAGAAAGAGAACTACAGGCCTATATCTTTGATGAACATAGATGCTAAAATTCTCAACAAAATCCTAGCAAACAGGATTCAACAATACATCTCAAAAATCATTCACCATGACCAAGTAGGCTTCATTCCTGGCATGCAAGGCTGGTTCAACATTCGTAAAACCATAAACGTAATTAAATACATCAACAGATGTCAAAACAAAAACCACATGATCATATCATTAGATGCAAAAAAAGCTTTTGATAAAATCCAGCACCCCTTCTTGATAAAAACCCTTGAACATCTAGGCATACGGGGAACATACCTCAAAATAATAAAGCCATCTACGAGAAACCTACAGCCTGCATACTCCTAAATGGACAAAAATTGGAACCAATTCCCCTGAAAACTGGAACTAGACAAGGATGCCCACTCTCTCCCCTCCTGTTCAACATAGTATTGGAAGTCCTGGCTAGAGCAATCAGAGAAGACGAGGCAATCAGAGGTATTCAAATAGGAAAAGAGGAAGTCAAGTTATCTCTCTATGCAGATGATATGATGGTGTACCTTGAAAACCCAAGAGAATCTGTTAAAGGCCTCCTTACATTGATAAAGGCCTTTGGCAAAGTCTCAGGATACAAAATAAATGTACAAAAGACAATCGCATTTCTCTACACCAATAATAAACAAACAGAAACCCAAATAAAAAACACAATTCCATTCACAATAGCCACAAAAAAAATGAAATACCTTGGCATCTTCCTAACCAGAGACGTGAAAGACCTTTACAATGCAAATTACAAAACACTGCTCAAAGAAATCAAAGCTGACATGAACAAGTGGAAAAATATCCCATGCTCATGGATCGGAAGAATCAACATTGTGAAGATGTCCATCTTACCTAAGGCAATCTACAAATTCAATGCAATACCCATTAAATTACCAATAACATTCTTCTCTGACCTAGAAAAAACAACACAGGAATTCATATGGAAACACAAACATCCAAGAATAGCCAGAACAATCCTCAGCAAAAAAAAACAAAGCAGGTGGTATCACAATACCAGACTTCAAACTTTACTATAAAGCTACAATCATCAAAACA
The DNA here is from genome assembly GCA_027257055.1 of Cephalopachus bancanus. NCBI lineage: Eukaryota > Metazoa > Chordata > Mammalia > Primates > Tarsiidae > Cephalopachus > Cephalopachus bancanus. Next base: position 3,151 of record JAPVLO010001398.1, on the reverse strand, counting down.
GCTTGGTATTGGTACAAGAACAGGCATATAGATCAATGGAACAGAATTGAGATTCCAGAAGCAAAACCTCAATTCCTCAACCAACTCATCTTCAACAAAGCCCCCACCACCTACCAATGGGGTGAGGAGAACCTATTCAGTAAATGGTGCTGGGAAAACTGGTTGACCACATGTAGAAGATTGAAACAGGACCCCTATCTATCCCCATGCACAAAGGTTAACTCCAAATGGATCAGAGACCTAAATGTAAAACCTCAAACCATAAGAACCTTAGAAAAGGAAGGAAATACTCTCATGGAAATCGGAACGGGCATCCAATTCCTGTACAAAACCCGAAACCCACAGGACTTAAGAGAGAAGATAGACAAATGGGACCTTATTAAACTGACAAGCTTCTGCAAAGCCAAAGAAACCATCAAGAGAGTAGGGAGACAGCCTACAGACTGGGAAAAAGTATTTGCCAACTCTAGGTCTGACAAAGGCTTAACATCCTGGATCTACAAGGAACTGAAACGTACTGAAAAGAAGAAAACAAGCAACCCTATTATAAAATGGGCAAAAGATATGAACAGACACTTCACAAAAGAAGACATTCGAGCAGCCAACAAACACATGAAGAAATGCTCAACCTCACTAATCATCAGGGAGATGCAAATCAAAACCACACTGAGATATCACCTAACTCCAGTCAGAATGGCAATTATCAACAACTCAAAAAATAACAGCTGCTGGAGAGGCTGTGGTGAAAAGGGAACACTTCTACACTGTTGGTGGGAGTGTAAGCTAGTGCAACCTCTGTGGAAAGCAGTGTGGCGATTCCTGAAAGCTCTAAATATTGACCTTCCTTATGACTCTGCAATCCCCCTACTGGGAATATACCCTGAAGAACACAAATCACTCTATAAAAAAGATACCTGTACACGTATGTTTATCGCAGTGTTATTCACAATAGCAAGAACCTGGAAACAACCATGCTGCCCATCAAAAGAGGACTGGATTAAAAAAATGTGGTACATATACACGATGGAATACTACGCAGTCATGAAAAAGAACAAAATCATGATTTTCGCAGCTACCTGGATGGAACTAGAGTCTATAATACTGAGTGACCTCTCACAGAAACAAAGATCAGAATATCACATGTTTTCACTCATATAATGGACCTTGAACATCCAATGTAATACTATAAGAAAATGACTGACGGTACTGGGAAATTATGGGGGGGGATGGGACTAACAGTAGCTAATATCTATCTGGGACTGGGAAAACACCTCTTATCAATAGGGTGCCTGAATGAAACGTAATTGTACACCTAACCCTTAACTGTACCCTACAAAACGATAATAAAAAATACTGATTATATAAAAAAAAAAAAAGAATTAGTATTCAGTATATACAAAGAAGTTCTATGAACTAAAAAGAAAATTCAAACTACAACCCAATAGAAGAATGGGCAAAAAGTATGAATAAGTATTCCCCCAAAGTGGAAAGAAAATAGGCATTAATTATATAAAACAAGTTGCATGATGGTAGTGCAATTTAAAAGAACAATGAATTACCATTACACACTTGCATTATTGACAACATACTGAATCTGACCATATGTTGTAATGGCAAGTATGCCAATCAAGGGAAACAAATTTTTCTGGAAAGAATGTACACTTTGAAAAACAGGTGCTATTATTTTGTAAAGTTGAACATATATGTTGCTTCATAACTCAGCAATCCTATTCCTGCAAGAGTTATATATCATAAAGAAATACTTGATCACATAATAAGAGATATGTATGGGAATATTTGTATCAGCATTATAATAGCAGTACATTGGGGATAACATAATGTCCTCAGGGAAACTGATGAATAAATTACAAAGTAATCATATAAATAGATATCTATTCAGTAGGGAAGAAGAACTATAATGATGTGCATCAGCGAGATTTTAAAATTATGATTAAGTTTGAGATTGAGTTAAAAGTAACTGTTGTCATCTTATATAAGAAACAGTATTGTGTGTTTGTCATGTTGTGTTCAGCAATGTATGGATTAGGAATATAATAGCTGTATTACATGAGAAAGAGCAGTATACTTTATTCACTAGCTGCTCTATTTACATGTGTAACATTGGCAATGTATAGTTTATTTCTCAATCTTTCTGATGACTTTGTAGCCACCTACTGCTCTCTACTGGGTTCTGTTGAGAACTGTCCTGCTAGTCACCTTCCTTTTTAAGAGTTTGGGGTCTGATGGCTTGGCACTGAGACTTCAGTGACTTTTAAACACCTTTTTGTCTATCTTATAAATTCTGAAAATTTTTAATGAAAGGTTGGTTTAGTTGTTCTTATCTAGTGTCATTTCTAATTTTATCTCGTAGAAAAATTGGAATTCAAATCTCACCAATGGATTACCTTGAATATCATCACTTTGAGTCTATATCAACTATTTTTTGTTTTGTTTCAACATTAGAACCCATTCTATAGAGATTTTTTTTTTTTTTTTTTTTTTTTTGAGTTGGAGTCTCACTCTGTTGCCCAGACTGGAGTGCAGTGGCCGCTCCCGGCCACCGCAGCCTCGACCTGCTGGGCTCCGGCGATCCTTCCACCTCAGCCTTCCAAGTAGCCGGAATTACAGGCATGCGCTACCACGCCCGGCTGATTTTTTGATTTATTGTAGAGATGAGGTCTCGCTGCCCAGGCGGGTCTCGAACCCGCGGGCTCAGGCAATCCACTCACCTCAGCCTCCCAAAGGCGCGGGATTACAGGCTGAGCCACCGAGCCCGGCTTCTATAGAGATTTTGTCAAGATTTTCTTATCTTTATTTCAAGTTATATATACCATGGATACTTCTCTTATTAAAAGTGGAAAGTGGGGTCTTAAAGTAGCCTAAGTCTCCAACAATTCATTATGGTGAACAAAATGGTGATATTAATATATGAGATTACTGTATTCAGAAATAAGCACAACTGCAAATAAGTTTTTAATGTTTTTGTATGTTAAAATATAAATCACTCATTAGATAGAAATTACTATGTGCTGCCAATAAAATTCTGATGATAAAATTTGTTATACAGTCAAAATTTTAAATTATGTTTTGTGTTAGTTTGATTTTAAATTGCATTAGAAGTCTGATCATGTATAAGTATGTATTTTATTAA